>CBVK0101051285.1:0-10064 GCA_900067695.1 Picea abies | reverse complement strand
CTTGGCTTCTCTTCAAATGTCCTCCAACTTCTTTTCTTTGTATCTCTTCTTGCACAAGGATGGCTAAAGGGTTGGGACAATGAGAATGTGCAATTGGGTAGAGTTTCTTTACTCTTATTCTCCTCTTCCAAATGGGACCCCTAACCCTTCTTTTATAGGATAGAAGAAGCTAGGTATTTGGATGAACCCTCGGCCATGCATGGCTGAGAGTTTCAGTTAACTCACCCAAAGCTGTGTGTTCCGTCGACAACTTTCCTTTTTTTCGTTCTTTTGTAGGTCCACATGGGCTATTTTAGGTCAGCTAGCATGTACACGCATGCAGTAATGGAGTAGGGCATGTGTGCCCTTATAAAAGAGGTTTTTTAAAGAGTTGTTTAGCAGTGATTTGGAAAAGAAGGGATCTGAGATGGCCTGATGCCAGGTAAGCATGTATGGTGCAATTTAGGGCTATAACAGAGAGGAATAAATGAACAAGTTCTTTTTATAATTTTGACCTTCACAAAATAGTATAACTCACAATTTCATGTCATCAAATGAACATCATACATAAAGAAACTATAAAATAAACAATCATGTGGATAGATGGATTTTGTCCACATGGGGGAAAAACAAAAATAAATGCTTGTGTCCTAAAAGACTTATTGTCCTTCCTCTCAATTTAGCACTGGGCCTTCCAATAACACTCGACAGTGGGGTCTGAATCCACCAGAAGAGGAACTAGTGAAGGTTTAAGTAGTCAATTATAATGAGGGGTAGAGGGTGCATATCCTGAAAGAGATGGTGATATTTCCCAATAGCCACACAAAATCTGACCAAGGTGCGATTGCAGTCCACAATTGCCACCTGTGTAGATATCCTATGTTTGGCCACTAAGTACCTCTATCAAAGTGAGGAATTTAGATTTTCGGCCTAAAAAATGGGTCACAAGATAGATATCCTCACAAGAGTTGGGTGATTCAATAAGGGATGCACAAAACAACTGGACCTCAGACTTCGACCCTTCACGGGTATCTCCCTACCTTATGGTGTAGGAACACTTGAATTGGAGGATTTGAAGGATCCCTATTCTCAACTTCTATTGTTTCAAAATGTGAGAACCTCATAACGGAGGGTTATTTGGATGCTTACCCGCGAGATCCTACCTAGACTAAAAAATTTCTTTCAGGCACCTCCTATGGAGGAAACTTTAGTGTGTTCTTAGAAACATTTTAGATGGTGTGGGCTAAGATATTGGGGTCATCGACAAACCTCATTTGAATTTAATTGTTGTGGATAATTGCTAAAGAAGTATTCAGATCTTTTGGAGTTCCTTTGAAGTACTTTGTGGGTACTAAAAAAGAAATCTTACTTCGACCTCCACTATTCTAATAGAAATTATGTGCGTGATGAGTGGCTTTATGTGCAAGAAAGTGAAAATTGTGAAAAATATTTTTAATATGTTAAGTGTAAGATTGTAGCATGTGGAATTCTTATGGTCCTTACAAATCTTCTTACCTAGCTTACTAAGTTCTTTGGTACAACCTTGCAAAATATTTAAATCCCTAGAGAACTACAATTGTGGACATATGGGTCCTTACTTGATCCTTTAAACTCCCTAGAATGTTGTCTATACTAGAAAAGTTTTTGAAACTATCCTAAGATTCTAGACATGTGGGCATGTATGGGCCCTTACAAAGATTTAAGATAATTTTCAAAACTAAGAGGTACCCAAAGGGGGCTTTGTCCTGTCCTAATGATTTAAGGGAGATGAAATTTCCTTTTAGCCACCTTTTTTGATTCCAGAGATCACACTTGGGTGTGGGGGAAGAGAATACTTGGGGGTTAAAATTGATTTCTAGTCCCAAATTATTTGATTTTGCTTGAACAAGCAATTACCTTAACTCCAAGTTTTAATTGCCAAATGAGCCATCCATGTGGAAACAAATGAAAGAGAATAATTGTGATTCTTTTTACCCCTATGTGCTTATGTTAGGTAACCTTTATTGTAAGAAAGGATTCTAAGTGAAGTGTGGTTTCTTTACAAAGTGTAGGAAATCAAAATTTGAAGGCGAGGGGCCCTCAAACTACTCAAAGAACCCTTACAATTTGCAAAAAACTAAACTTGTGTGCAGGTTGTAGTTCTGTTAGTTGCGCCAAGCGCGTAGAATGTGCATAATGTGAGGGTTTATGAAATATCTTACTCTCACATCACACAGAGTGCACAAAATGCATGTCTGTGTGCCTCAAAATCTGCACACTTCCTGTCACGCGTAGGGAAATAATTTTTCGAGATGGAATTATGTTGCCTTAGCTCTAAATTATGAATTTGGGAGACTGGAGTAGGCCATTTTTTGTACCTGCATAGCCAAAAAATTAGAAATAAGTTCTCTCAAGACTTAAATAGGGAGGAATTTGATCCAATCCCCAATATGGTCACCAATCTGTTGTGTTGGTTTTGTCACATGGGTGAGAAAAAAAACAACATTTACTTGCCTAGTTAAGTTAGCTAAACAAGACAAAGATTTGTAAGTTGATTAGATAACCAAATACACATGAAACAAGGAAATAAAAACAAAAATAAATAAATGTTAGAGAATATCGTAGGAACTATAACCATGAAAAACAAAAAATGACAATCATATAGCTACCAATAGATCAATGTATTGATAGGCTATCACCGTAGAGAAAGGAAGATACTTATGAATCCCCTCTTCCTCCTTGGGAGGACTCTTGAGTTCCCTAATAGAGAGATCTTCTCTTCATAAAATGGAAAGTAAAAATGGTGAAGAAATAGAATACCAATCCTCTCAAGAGGTGAGTGGAATGGCCCTTGCTATAGTGCTTGAATGATTCAAAGAGAAAAAAAGATTCTCTAAGAAGAATTATTGCATCATAAAAATACCTTGAAGTTTTTATTTTATTAGCACACCCATGGAATATATTTATAGTGTCCATTCATGGAAATATATAACTGGTTCAAGATGTGAACAAAGGGCCTTTTAGGGCACTTCCTAGCCCTTTAGAAGCCTCCAAGCTAGATTTCGCTCAGATATGAGTGTCAAATTGTGTTGGAAGTTGGACTGGAAGTGGTTGAGAGGCCGACAAGATTCATAAATGCACCGTTCATGAGAAGTGTGTGGGCTTTCCCATAGGCAATCACGCATCTTGCACATTCTACGTACAGTTTTCATTTAGGGTTGTGTTAGCCCGCGCATTCTGTGCATAGTGTGTGCGCTTCCTTTGGTGAATTTACGCACTTTGATTTATTAACCAAGTATATAGTTTTATGCCTTTTTGATGGATTTTGATGTTGTGGGTGTACTAATTGTTGCCTTAATTGATGTCTTTATTCAACCGTTGTTTGTAATGTTGTAGATGATTTTTCGGTGATAACACATATTATTTTGACCTTCATATGATATATTTCTCCTCCACATTGAGTAGGGATTGTGAAAAATGTTATTTCATGGTGTAAAGGTGTTGTGACACTTAGTAATGTGCATGTGACACTTAGTAAGGTTCACATGGAACTTTGACAAAGTGCATTTGAAACTTAGTAAGGTGCACATGACACTTTATGATACTTGCAACACTTAGGCGTAAAATAGGTGTGACACTTAAATGTGAAATTTTTGTGTGCAACACCCCGTATTTACAGGATCCAACCTGAAGGAAGCTACAACTCCCTAAATTATTTGGATTCAACTAGAAGGAGGCTACAACCCATTGATTCTCAGCCTCCAACCTGAAGGAATCTCCAAATCCTTGTGTTCTCCAACACTATCTGGAAGGAGGCTATGAGCCCCTTTCCTTGCCTCATCCTATCTCGCTGAAATATAAATATAGACCAATTGTCACTACCAAAATCACTGCTACTGTCACTGTCACATCAACATGTATCCTATCACATCAACCTGTCACTATATCCAACCTATCACTGTCGTTGATACTCAACATCAATGATACTAGATCCATAATCACTAAGGGCACCTCTCAACTAGATGCTCAACATTACCAACACATGCCTCTACCAAGAATGTACCAAGATCACCAACATATCATCATAATCAACCATGTACCACAACCTCTATGACAACAAGTGAATCAACCATGCACTAACCCCTGTACCATGTACCTCAACCATCAACACCATACCAAGTACCAATATTGTACCACATCATGTATCAATCGTGTACATCAACACTTGTATCATACCATGTACCAACAATGTATCTCAACCATATACCATATCACGAAATCATTCCATACACCATATACCATAAGATATACCAAGAAATTACTATCAATGGTGTACCTCAACCAAGTATCATCATCACCGTGACATGCACCTCATACATGTACCAAGAATATGCCTCTCACCATGCACCAAATATGTGACTCATACATATACCAATGCCTCAACAAGATACCAAAGGAATGGACATTACATCATCAACATGTAACCAAGATTTACCTCAAACCATGTGCCTCAAGCATGTTCCAACATCCATAAACCATGTACCAAGAGATACCGTCAAACATGTGCCATATCACTCATATACTATACAAAAACCATATTCCAAGTATGCAAGAATTTCCTCTAACAATGTATCATATCATCTCCAACGTGTACCATGCACAGTCACTACCATGACATGCCTTAAGCATGTACCATAACAACATAATCATAAGCCTCAAAACTAACACATAAGAATACCTCTAATCCTGTAGACACCCTGTTGTGTCATAGAAAAAATGAGTAAAGCAACCTAAAAGTAAACAACTCGGTATAAGCATCACTTTTCAACCTTTCACAAGCCTTTTCATAGATCCATGGCTTGCTCCTCTACTTCCCACAAATCATCACGCTTTCCTCCACTACAACACGCTGAATTGTAACCCAAAGATACCTTAGAAACTAGGGTTACTCACAGTTTCTACAACTCTGAGACTTTCACCTTTGACCTTCCTTCACAACCTCATACTTGCTACCTTAGATTTGACCTTAGATTTTCCAATAAATATATAAACCATATCACTTATTCACTTAGAGATATTCAATAGAATGTTTGTGTGAATGTAATTATGAGAGATTCCTTGAGGTGTATTTTTACTTTTCCTAAGTAACCTCTTTCCTTACTTTAGGGGTTTCTTGTTACAACCACTTAACCATTTCATTAAATACTTGTAACCAACTAGGGGCTTCTTGACCATTCTTTGGGGCTTCTAACTTCACAAGGCCATAAATCCTCAACCGTGAGGAACTACGTGGTGTACCACCTATTACCAGAAACAACACAATGAGGACTATCAATATATATGAGTGTGTTACATTAATTTTCACTATACTTCATGTAATTATTCCTAAAAAAAAATCGGGTCTCACAATCACACCTTCGGGTCTTTGTGTAGACTTCATCAAATGCACCCATCACATCTGATCAACCACTCTTGTTGAAATCAATCAATCTCAACCAAAAATTTGAGTATCACGAAAACTCCAAGGATTGACATCAATGACAACCAACTATCCAACAATTGTTATTGTGGAAGTGGAAGTGGTCGACACTCCACTCGACTACAACCTCTTGTTAAGAAATAGTTGGACCTATGCCATGACGACAATGGTATCCTCAATTTTTTAGGTACTTTTTTTCCCTCGTGAAGGGAAGATCATGAATATTGATCAAATATTTTTTATTTGTAATGATTCAGCTACGTCCACAGGATCTATTGTCTTTTTAGTCTATAATTATTAGACGAGCACTGGGAGTATTGGTGCTTGGTTGTTTCCTTTGTTGATGGGAAAATTTAACTTCTTGACGCCCATCTCTTACATTAACTATATTCTGGTGTGTTTTTATCAATCGATCTTGTCAGTAACTGCATCCCATGTGGGCTAGTTTCATACATATTATTTTGAGGACCTATGGATTCTACCTTGTCCTTCAGATTTGGTGGAGGGGATTGAGCATCTTGGGATGACTATGTCGTTTTTTGTAGTAGAGATAGCTTATCAATCAATTCAATGTTCCACTCGAGACATTGATACAAGTCCTTCTTAGATAGAAGAGTTGGATTACAATACCAAGCCCATTTTGGATATGAACTCTTCTAACTCTCTTGATTGTATAGATACAATATTTCCTTCTTACGAGGATATTCTAGAGGAAATGATTGGGATATAACATCCTTGGTAGGACTTGCACCATTGTCATAATTCCTCCTAGAGCTTGATAGGATTGATATTGGAGAGTTTCAATTGATTAGTTTTGAATATGAACATTGGTCCATGAACCCCTTAAAAACACATGTTGTGTATGTTGATGGTAACATGGAATCTTATCCTCAGTTTTCAATTGATTCTGAGAAGGAATATTTACAATCATGGTCACCTTATTGAGATGAGGTTTCAACAATTGATAAAATGATTTATCTAATGGATGCCTTTTCTTTCTCCTATTGGCCTGAGGGACTATTATTTTCTTCTTCAGTATGATCTCACTGTTTGTTAGTTTTTATGCCTCGTTAATAAATAACTTTAGTTGGGAAACTATGGCCATTCTGATTGAAATCTCTATCATTATATGGATTATGTTCATTTTCTTTTACCCATCTAGGATGTCCATCAATCCAACTCGAATGTTTTCATGGATGCATGTTTTCCTTCATATGAGATCCTCTTTGAAGTGATGACTATAGGTTATATACCATGAGAATACATGTATCAAATATTTTTCTTTCTTTATGAGTTGGAGAATTTTTGGATTGACTACCAAAGGAACCCTTGGCCTGAACTCGACAATGGGTTCTATCTCAAGAGGTCCTATGCTTGAACAATGATGCTCGGGTGTTTTCTCTTTTGTAATTGTTGTATATTGGTATTATTAGACTTAGATTATTTTCTTTCATTCTTTGGTTTTTTCTTATTGTGCTTATGCTTGGATGGGAGATGTCTCTAGAATCGATGTCCTTTCTAGGATTTGTGGATGGTGCTAGTCATCACACAAAATATTTCTTCCACCACTTGGGTGATTTATTCACCCATCAGCCAATTGGTGACTTCAGGAGGAATTTTTCTTGGGACAATGATGAATAATGTGGCCAAGAATAGTGTCATGATTGAAATTTTTAGAGACACCATTTTGCATGGTATTTAATCCCTTTAAGTTCACATGGATTTGAAACTGGTTATGTCTCAGTTGAATGGAGAGTACTAGATCTATGACTCAAATATTCTTCGACGATTCCTGTGGGTACTTCTTTTGGATCATTCCTTTGATTTGATTACATACATGCATGTTCCTAGGAGTCAGAATCTCATTATTGATGCATTTTCTAACTATGTATTAGATTGGAATTTGTTTCATTATTAAGTTCAAAAGCATGGATGTATATAAAGCGTCACACTTCACATATAACATTCATATAAGTAAACAATCAAGTAAACATTTTGCATATATACTATTTTAATATCCATCAAGTACAAAATTTTGGGTTGAATTTACAAAATTAGGCCTCTAGCCCTGAATGTACATCTATAAGGTTGGTACAATATAGTACATAAAAACTATGCCGAGGGGCCTTTCCCCACCTATGCCTATTGGTAACACATGATAGTGTTGGCCAAACACCGTAATAGTCGAACCTAGGGTCATGGTACATTGACGACTTGCCGCTACATTTTCTCTAGAAGATCCTCTATTTTCACTATCGGGATATAGTGGGTAAATATATATAGGTTCCATTGAACATTCTATAGTACTCTATCTGCATCCTATCTAGGATGGTATTCACCTCATCCTCTATGCATGTGCCAAGGGTATCACACCAGTCATACTAGTCCAATATCAACACATTCAAAATTTTTGTTATAGTCACGATCCACACCAAAAACATATTTTTTTTTTTACTCTTGATTTGTTTCTTAACTAAAATACATAAATATTACATAATTTGAAAAATAAAAAATTTGTTAACTATCTCTCCTAGTGCGACATCGGGAAGTAGTGGCATGTCTAGGTCCTTGGTGTACTTTATCCCTTCATATGGATAGTCATCGATAGCTATCACTTTTCACGACCACCAATGAAATAATTCAACATTGTATGGTCTTGGCCATTGCTCACCTCATCTTCATTGCATCACCTCTATCCAACAAGAAATACAAGGTTCTTTGACCCTATTTGGATGGAAAAATAATTTTGGACTGATATTTGGCACTCTCTCTAAAAATAAAGTGCATAGATTTCTACCATACTTGAAGTTATTCATCCTTCCCATCTTGCATTCTGTAATCTAAGTCTTCATACATATCACTAGTGAAGAGCTCTAGTCGGACATTGTTGGTCTCAAGAACTCTACTCCCTAAAAAATTTGTGGACAAGATGCTTGGTGAAGAGACATTGATCCTACAATTCTTGTGATGGTGCAAAAGATAATTTTTAGTCTTAGACCCACTTTGCTCTCTATTAGGACTTGACCTCCCACTTTTTTAGTAACTGGGGCATAGTAGGTGGCTATGTATTCTTCGATGGTAATTATCCCACCTCCTTGAGTCTTGAGGTTCATTGCATCTCCTCATAGGGATAGTCTATTTATGAATTATATGTCTTCAACCTCTAGCTTTATAGGTTTCCCATCCAACATAAAAACATCAACGTCGAGGTCCCAATAAACTATTAGGACCTATAGCAGTCTCTATTGGGCCCTCATATTCATTATTTTACAGAACTTTTTTAAGCCATAATTTCAAAGGGATTATATTTCCTCTTGTTCTTCCACAACCTAATTGTCAATTTCATTTTGCTCTCTTTCCCTCCATTCTATAACCATCCTACAAGAATTTATCAAAGAGAAGGATTAAAACTCATTTTTTCCCCTTGGATGGGCTTGTACATGAGATACATAGGTGACACACATGTATATATGTAACCGGTCTTGATGATAGGCATGTAAAGGGAACCTTTTACACACCTTGTGACAAACAAGAGTGTGCATATGTTAGTCCCTTTGAAACATTTTCCAAACCAAATAACATTTTGATGAAAACAGGAAATGAAATGGAAGAAAATGAAGAGGAAGGAGAGGCCACTTAACTAGTCTAGAGAGTGTGTGATTCCATTGAGCATAACATTCATAATAATCTGTGGAATTTTGGGGGTATTTTCCACTAAAATGCATTATTTGGGTAAAAATGACAAATGGTATGGAAAAAATTCAATTTTTCATTATTTAATCAATTGTTTGTACCCACTTGACTATAGTTTTATGCTCTCACTATGAAATTACACCTAATGGACTAACTTTTAAGTGTATAATATGTCTAATTGTGTATTTTTTTAGGAAATATGGCATACCAAGGTATTTTTATGATTTTTTTCAAGCTTTTTAGTCCATCATTTGAATCTTTGAAAATTAATGTTCTCGATTACTGGCATATTAGGTAGGTCATTTTCTTCCTACACTTTGCATTATTAGTATCATTTTCGTATTTTCCTTAGAGTCGATCCCACTTAATTGAGATACAAACCTTTCCCAACTGATAAAAAGTGTCATCTTGTTTGTGGTAGACCCTTCCTCTTCATGGATTCCCTAGTTAGTACCTTTCTATCCATTTTGGCACCCATGCTATATTTTTTTTATAGGCTTGGGATCCCTGTTTAGTCCCACCATGACTTTTTGTCAAAGATTCATAAATTCTTCTCATTCTTATTTTAGCTAATACCTCATAGGGATCCCAGTTTATTTGATAAGTTGGAATTGCATTGCATCTTTCTCTCTTGTTCTTTTGAGCCTAATGTCAGCTTAAACTTGATCTCATTTAGCCTATTTCTTAAAAATTCTATAAGTTTCTAGCCTTGTATTATTTGAATTTGCAACTTGACACCTGCAGTCCTTGAGGAAACATTCTCCCTAGTTTCCATATCCTACACATATTCCTTGCATTGAGCATAGGTATGTTCCCTGCACTTGTAACAACTTTTCTTTCCCGCAACATGTTGGAATTATTTTCATTGATGTCAATGGATTAATGATTTCACTGATGTCATATTATGTCATTAAAATACACATAACATTTCCAA
>CBVK0101051257.1:1824-27899 GCA_900067695.1 Picea abies | reverse complement strand
CCTCTATCAAATTGATATTAAAAGGAAACACTTTTAATGGTTGATATGATGATGAGGTCATAATCATAATGATGTTGTGGCATGGTTAAAAATTCCAGTTTTGATGAGGGCGAATCCCCTCCATATTTCCATTTTCCATAGTTATTCTTAGCTCCCATTTCCACTTTCATTTTAATTAATGATTCTTCCCCCTGATGCATACTTGATGGTTAAAATCAGTAGTGATGGGTATTTGATGAGGCAAATATAAAGGAATTATTGCAGGATGGACAAGTTTTCATATATGATTTATATAAATTGTTTGAGAACACATATCATTATCTTTCCCTATCATTATTACATTTTACACACATTACAAACCCTACCATATTCCCAATATCATTTATATTCCCATGTTCTTAAATAATAATTGTTGTGTGAAATGAAGAAGGGTTAAGTGGAAGAACTGATATTTTGATTGTTTCCTTGTATGACCATGGCTTCCTGCATGTTTGTTTGTTGTTGCACATAGATATTAGAAATTATAACAATATTATAGAGAGAACAAATATGATAAGGTCTTATCTATTACAAAAAATATTATAACAGTAATAAGAAATGCAACATTAACATTTAACTATCAATAAAATAATACCACATTTTACCAACTATTTACTTTAAACAACTACTTATACTACCAAGTCAATACCTATTCTAAGGAGTGGGCCCTAACTCCCTAGAATAGAGTGTCATGTAATAAAGTTAGAAACTAAAGAAACAACAACCCCATGTATCATGGCTTGAAGATCAGAAAACCTAAATTGGATTAATGAAAGTAACGACTCAAAAGTACAATCCAATAGGTTTTTCTTTTTCTCTGCATCTCATGGAGAGTGAATGGTTTTTATACACTTTTTTGGCTTGCCTAATCCAAAAACTATAGTCTTGAGAATCTATGATTCTCAAGATGTTCAAACTATCGACTAAACAAGAATCAGGTTACAACAACCATCTCAAAATAATACACAGTTTCCTTTTATTGCAACCGAATATGTCCACGAAAAAGAAGTGTTATTTTATTCCCCACAAATTTCTCTAGATCTATCCACGAGAAATATTTGTGTGCTTGTTATGACCAATAAGATATGATTGTAGATCAGACAATTTTTACCTTTAGATTTGTAGGAAAACAAGGGACAACAACTGCATCATATTTGTTTTCAAAATGGTGGCATTATGACAATACAAGGACAATGACACCATGAAATATTAGTAGTAGAAACACTGTGATAGGATAGGAGAAGTGTCACTTTGTGATGCTAGGAGTGGCAACACTTTGTGAGGCAAGGAGTAACAACACTCCATGAATCCAAGAGTAATAGCACTTTGTAACTCTAGCAGTAGAAACATTTCATGAAGCCAATAATAGCAACACCAACAACATAGCTATGTCATAACATTCTGAAGTAACATCTTGACAAACCACTTTTCATGAGTGAGTGAAAAAATGCCTATTTCTCTTCAACATACTATAATAATTCAATAAAACAACGTGAAATGTGGGAAAGGAATGTCTTGGACAAAATACATCATTATAGAAAATGGTAGGCTTGGAAATGGTCATAATGGATTTCAAAAGGTGGTTAAAAAGGGGTAAAATACAAGCACAAAAGGTGGCATTTCTGGTGCCCAACATCTCCCCCCAATTGAAGGTGTTGTGTGTCCTCAAGAAACTACTGGAATCAGTCAGAATTAGAATCACCATAAAAGTGTTTTTGGTGAATGCTACTAAGACTGTATTCAGAGTGTCCCTACCCCCTAGATGAGTATTAACTTGCATTATATTCAATTTCCTGCCAACAATAGGTTTTAACTCCAAGTTACAATCGATAGTCAAACTAATATTTCAGTGAAGGAAACCATATCAAAGGGTATTTAAATCTTAGGCTGATCAACTTGGATCTACATTTTCTGATACACTTGACATATCTATCTACTTGCTACAATGTTATGCCAAAAATGAAAGGATTGAAGGAATATCATTTTCTCATTTCATTAGTGGCACTATCCCATATGTGTTTGCAAGTCACCAAAGAATCTTCCTTCAAAGACTCAATATGACTGCCACAATAGGAGGTTACTTCTTATTGATCTGCAGTAACAATGTCAACATATGGAGTAGATGCGAGGAATTTATAATGAAATTGAAGGACAATCCGAGGGTTGTGGAATTCTCCTCCTACCCACATATTACAATCTTGTTGATTTATCTTAGCAATGAACTAATCATATCCCCACATAACAAACAATTTTCTTCATTATTGCTTCTATAATATGTCTCAAAGAATGATTTTGCAAAATTTACATTATGGGGCCTATCTATGGCCATTACCTTAATACGAAATAGTAAATTCCTTTTGTTATTGCACGATTTGTAGTTATGGAAAATCCCAACCCAAACCACAAGTGTGTGACACAACTGGGGACACCTGTCACTATCACCTCAATAGATATCCCCCTCATTTTAGTTAAAGATAAGTCCAACACAAGGGAGTCTTCCTTACTGACCCTAGGGGGATTTACAAAGGAGAAGCCAAGGAGAAGAATGAAGCACCCCTATAGGTCACGATGCAAGGTTATAAGGAATTGATGGAGGATGAGTATTGTTCAAGTAAAGGTTCCAATGGAGAATACCTACAAAACCAATGTTAGACAGCCAAAACCAATACCAAATATGATAAACTTAGCCCTAGAACATGAGGGGAATAAAAAATAACCCTTTCTACCCAAAATTTGCAGCATACAACAATAATGTATCAACAATGAGATAGTTATAACAATTGCAATTATATCAACTAATTCAACATATGAAATTGGATCAATGAGCATACAACTTAGAGATAATGTTCCGTTTCTTAGTACAATGAATTAGATGAAAATAGAAGGTTGTAAAAATAAGTTATTGAGAAGATTTATGAAAACCTTATGGTTGTATATTATTTTTCTACAACAACAATATCTAGCCGTGGAAATCAACAAGTAAATGGCTCAAAATGAAGCTTAAGAAAAGAACTTTCAATTCCAATGATCAAACAATGATTTCCTTGGTTAAATTTGAAGTAAAATGAAATATATAAGAAATTATATCAGCCCTAATGGATGCAGAAAATATTTTATAATAGAAGTTCAATCACTTGGCTAATTATGATTTCCTTAGAATAGAAGAGGGACAATAGAATGTAGAATCAAACTCTATTATTAGAAGTTTCAAACCACTAAATTTAACATTTATCAATGTAAGAATTTTCAATCTCCAATTCATCTAGTGTCTTGTCTAGTGGGTTATGGAGTCCTTTCTTGGTGAAAACCAAAGTTAAACTAGGGTTTGATGATATTATAGGGGTGTAAACCCTCTTACTCCTTAAAGAATATAATCCCTAGCAAGGTTTTTCTACAAGGGTGAAAACCCTCTTACTCCTTAAAGAATATAATCCATAGCAAGGTTTTTCTACAAGGGTGAAAACCCTCTTACTCCTTGTAGCAATCCTTAAGCCCTTTCAATGAAAATAGTATAAATTTCCTTTATGGAGGGTGTATGCCCTTATACTCCTAGGGTTTAACAAAATAACACTAAATTCAAGAAACACACAAAATTGCGGAAATTCCTTACCTAATCCAAGAATTAGCAAGCGCAACCCTTACTTATCAAATAAAATCCAACAATTTTCCAAGAAGAAGCATCCAAGAGAAGTCACTAGCCTTTATTGCACTATAAGACAAGTGTTGCATCCATTTTTCATAAGAAAAGAAGAGGACCAAATTTCAGTCCAAGAGATCTATCTCTCAAGTGATGAGTAATTATTTGTGACAAATGACTTGCCTCATATTTATATGAGAAAAAACCAAGCCCTAGTTTTTCCACTTTACAATCGAATCCATAAATTTGGGTTAAAATCTAAGTTACAATGCTTAATTAGAAAATAAATTTATCTTTTTTCCCACATAGGCTACAAAATGACCAAAAATAACTAAATGATGGGACATAAGCCCCTAAAACTCCCTTCCAAGGTGGCACGTGCGATGGAAACGCCTCCAAAGTTTAGGACGTCAAGATAGAAGGGTGCCACATTATCTACGAATCAAGAAATCAAGTTATAATACATTGAGTTTCATATGCATTAGAAATTAAAAGACATTACAATACATTCCTCCATCAAGTGAGACATTTTTTATTCATTTTTCTTTTAAAGTTCCTTCATTTTTAGGGAGACGAATTTCATTTCTCTCACCACCTTAGGGAGAGCATGTAGAAGGATTAGTTATGGCCTTTGAATCTTTCCAAATACGACACCTCTGGGTTTTTATCCCCTTCTTCCCATGAAATGAGGTACAAGCCCTTCTTGGGGTCAGTGAACCCAAAAAATGAAAAGATGAGGAAGAATAGGGGAAGAGGTGTGAAAAGTGGTAATTATGTGCATGCATGGTACAATGAACCTTCAAGGAGACACCATAGTAGAAACCATTTCTATAAGGGTGACCTACTTACCAGGAAACCATGTCAACCACTGATTCAGAAAGATCTTTTAAACGACAATGGTTGAGTTATTTTGCATGAGTTATTTTACCATTTAGGAAATTAATGAAAGAGGAAGAATGAAAGAGGAACCATAGCAACCACAATATAATATACAGATCTGAACATAAGCATGAAGAACAAAAAACCATAAAACACCAAAGTGATAACGGAGTTCGGAAATCTCGCCTAAGTCTTCAGGCCTTTGTCTCAGTGGGTGAGTCTTTCTTATTTTTGTTCGAAGATTTTAAAAGTACATTATGACAGTGTGAAAAAGGTTACAAACTGATCTGGTCATGTTCTACCATATCTCAAGAACCCAACAAAACTGACGTCACTAAAATCGGATGACCCATAAATGGCCTGCAAAGGTGCACTCCTCAATAGCTTCCCTTCATAAAAATGGCTTTGGCTCAACAATACTTCAGCATAAACCTGTTATGAACTTCCTCTCATGAATTCAAGAACCTTTGGTTTATATAGGCTTGNCAACTTTCACCCAAGATTTGGCCTCAGAAAAGGGACCAATATCCCCCAATATTAGCCAAAATCTCTCAAAACTACTAAGAAAATCACAAAAAAATCATAATACAATGTTGAAAAACCCACTTTTGGGAAATATATAGGCGCAACCCATTTTTTCCCTGGCTCTTGGTCACTTGGCGTGCTCCATGTGGCATAGCGCTAATGCTTGTGTGCTGGCCCCCTCTTGGATTCCTGCTCCTGGTTATATGTAGTGGCCATATGGCCCTCGGGCTATGCTCCACGCACAAATATCAGTTGTAGCTGGCCCTTGACAGTGTAGCCCATGATTACGCCCCATGGTCGGAGGGCTAGCCTGAACGACTGGGGCTAACCCCTTATCTCCCATGCCAAGTGTATAGGTCCGAGTCATATGGGATATGCCGAAACCAGGGGCTATATCCACATATCCCTGCGCCAACATACAATACAAAGGTGTGGGTTCATATGCATATGTGTTGTGACCGGGGCTGGGGGCTAGACCCTAGCCCTATTATCCTCCACCCTATCCCACACATTACCTTAAATATATGTTTTAGACCTTTGGTAATAGGATCCACCATGGGTAAAAGTCATTAGTTTCACTACCTCACCCTTGAGTAAACCAACAACCATAAAATCAAACATAACATAAAGTGCTTAATAAAATTGAACTAACAATTTTTATTTTTAGGGCATGTACATCAATAGTAGATCATGATAGAGATTTGGAATAGGCCGTGAGGTGAACTCTCTAAATCAACCAAAACCAACTTATAATCTTGTGATAGAGAGAGAGAAAATACAAATTTTGTATAAGCATAGTCAAGACCCTTCTCTCACACAGGGGCTAAACACAAGGCCTCGTGTGGGAGAGAAATGGAGATTACCCCTCCGAGGCTTAACCAAACGTAGTGGAAAGATCGTATATTGGGGGTTCTTCTTGAAGTGTCACTAGTCTCATTAGGTCTCGGTGCTTCATGAATCTCGAATCCATTCAAGGTCCTCATAATAATTTTAGACTTGATATCCTGCCCATACGTTCAATCCCGACTATTGATTGTACCCACCTAGAGGCTGACTACGATTTGGTAACCCTAGTGTCCATAATCCTTAGGGTCCATACACAAGATGACAATGAAGGGGAGTATTTTTTGTACCTAGGTTAAACATTAGTCAAACTCACTCGGGATCCTTGGAGAGTAACCCATGGATAAACCATTGGGGAGCTGGCACCAGGGTATAACTTTGTTAAAAAGGTTTCTAATGTAACTAATCCACCCAATCATTCCATCCACTTCTCACGTGTTCCCATGATGTTGGATTTCATCACCAACTAGTAAGTTCATTGTGAGAAGTTATTGGTTTGTTTGGTTTGCTTCCTAGATTTTCTAGTGCGTGTTGTTTTTTTTCTTAGTGGACCTTATGGTTGATCCTATATATATGGTGTTATTTCATGGATATACCAACAAAGGAATCCCATTTTAGGGGATACTGTTTGTTTCTCCTTCTATGGGACACATTGGTCCACCTTACATCGCAACTTTAACTCTTCCTGGTCTCTCGATTGGGTTACAGGTTTGGTTGTTTTCCACTCCAGTGAACGCAAATTTTCCTAGTGATTCATATGTAAACAATCCACCCCAGGATCATCAACCTCATGTTGATCATCCGCCTTCTTATCCCATAGTTTCTTCTTCCTGTTCTTTCTCTTCACCTAGTGAAATCTCTACATCTAGTAACTAGGTGGAAAAGAAGAAGAGGAAACAAAAGATTAAGAAGAAGAAAAATAAGAAAGAGGGAAAGCTTCCAACAAATGAAAGACATGTTGGAAGTGATCAGCTAGCCTTTGGGCATCATGCTAGAAGTGGTTATGGTGTCTTCAAGTCTAAAAAGAGGAATTGCAAGCCCAAATTGCTTTGTGGGCTTTGTAAGGGTGATCACCTTCTCAAGGATTTCCTTGGTATTTTCAAGGTCGTAGAAGTGTGGCTCAGGTTTCTTCTTAATCCAGGTCATCAATCGATGTAGGTCATGCTGGTGAAAACCCATGGAATATTAATAAGGTTGGTAGAAAGAAGGGTAAAATCAAGAATCCTTGCTGGTTATGCAAGGACATGCATCGTACCTACCTTTTCCCGTGCATAGATGAATCTTTGTATCAGTTAAAGAAAATTATCGACAATTGGCCACAACCTCCCACAAATTCTTCTAGCTCGCCATTAGTTGATGAACTGGTCAATTTGGTTCCATCCCTGGTTAGTCTGGTTGATCAAGTGGTCAATTTGGTTTCATCCTCAGTTGACCCAGTTGATAAATTGGTCAATCTGATTCCATCATTGGTCAGTCCCACTCTCCCCTTGAAGAGTGAAGCCAAAATGGTCGATCTGATCCCATCATCGATCAATCCCATTCTCCCATTGAAGAGTGAAACCCAAGTGGTCGATCCCACTCTACCATTGAAGAGTGAAACCAAAGTGGTTGATCTGGTCCCCCAAATAATCGATCCCACTCCTCCTTCGAAGAGTGAAGATGTCGCTAAGGTATTTATTTCTAATACAAATTCATCCAAACTAGGGGGCATTCCACCCATTCCAATGAAACCCCCTCCAAGCAATGCGATTACCATTGATTGAAATGCTCTAACATAACTTTGTCTTCCTTGTTATGCGCCTTTCCAAATCGTTATTCAGGTTTATGGTGGGAATATTCCTAACACTATAATAGACGAAGGAGCTTCTGTTAGCATCCTATCCTCGAATGCTTGGCAAGCTCTCAGTTCACATCAGCTTGCATCGGTAAATCAGAATATGTTGGCTTTTAGCATAAGGATTAGTCAACCTTTAAGGGATGCTTCCTCAATTTTCTATTACTTTGGGAGGAAAAATGGTCTATATGGATGTGATGGTAGTCCACGACCCCTTGGACTTTAATTTTCTCCTCGGGAGAGACTATGTTTATGCCATGAAATATTTTGTGTCCACCCTCTTTTGAGCGATGTGTTTCTCTCACAATAGAAATATTGTGACCATTGATCAGATTTCATTTGTTGGTCCTAATTTGGATACCAACCATCAGTATTCCTTGAATTATCCTTATATTCCAGCATCATCTACCCCACCGCAGGTCAATTATGTGGCATCCTGTCCCATGCATTCAAATCTGAATGAGAAGTAATATCTCCCTTATTTTGACTTAGATTTGATAGTTGACATGGTGATCTCTTCAATAGGGATTTTAGAGCCTGATATCCCTACCCCTATCGTACCCCTCGACATGTGTTCCTTCTAGTGTGTTGTTCTTCTGTCTAGTGAAGATCTCTTGGAAGCCATGATCGAGGTTTTTCCCTTGACTTGTATTCCTTCCAGAGTATTATCCTCTTGGAAGCTATGATCAAGATGATAGCTATGAGCATGTTTCCCATTTCTGTGTCAATCTCTTAAAAAAATGAAACAAAGGTTTGGGGATATAGCCCAACAAAGAGAATAGTTTATTTTCGATTTCAAGCTCGTTAAAAAATAAAATTGATGGCCACGAGAATAGTTATTTTCCTGTGTCAAGCTCATTAAAACATGAAACAACTAGTAGTGATCATATGTTTCTTCTCTGTGGCAAGCTCATTAAAAAATGAAACAGAGGTCTGGAAATCAAACCTAGAGATTACCGAGCATAGTTATTTTCCTATGTGAAGCTCATTAAAAAATGAAATAGAGCCTTATGAGCATAGTTCTTTTCCTATGTCAAGATCGTTAAAAAATGAAACAACTGCCTCTGTCGTTGAGTTGAGTCTTCCATTACAAATCGTAGCTGAACCTCATTTCATCCACCTCGGTTAGTTGATCCCTTTTCTTCCTCTCTCTATGGTGAAAAATTTTCCTATTAGTAACCATGAGTCTATTGGGTATATAAATTGGCGATAGGAGAAGAGTCAATGGATGAAATGAAGCTCGGGGGCATGTCTCCAGCCTTTGATAATAATTCTGGAGTTAAGTCACTAGATTCTCATGTTGGGGGCAAAGTACCAACCACACACCTTTGGAATTTACATTGGGAAGTGTCGAGCACAATTAGTTTTCAATTTTAAACTCATTAAAACAATGAAACCAATTATGAGCATAGTTTTCCTAGTTTCAAGCTCAAGAAAAATGAAACTTACCAAAGGATAGTTTTACTTTGTTTCAAGGTTGTGTAAAAATGAAACCAATCTCTAGCTTAGTCTTCGTTCTTTCTCTTTCTCATAAATACATCAGAATATGTTACTGAGCTTAGTCTTTGTTCTTTCTCGTGCTTGTAAATACATGAGAGTAGGTTATCGAGTATACTTTTATCACTTTTTCAGACTCCTAAAAGCTATACGAAAAAGAACTTTTGGAGTTTCCTTTAAGCTCTTTTTAGAATCCTTAAATAATAAAAGATTGTAGAGAAAGCTTTTATTTTCACACTCGTTATATGGATTTGAAAAGATGTCCACCTAGTATACATTTACCCCTTTTTCGGGCCAGAGGGACTAATTACAAAAAATGACCTCATTATGGAGGACTCATTAAGATCTTTTCGAACCCTTTAAAAAATGAAAAATATTTTCGAGTGATCTTGTTGTCTTTCATGCTCGTTAAATTGAATTAGAAAGCACATCTGATGAGCAGTGGTTTATCTCTTTTTTTGTCTCATCAGACTATTTACAAAAAAGGAACACCTTATCCATTGTGGTTAGGAGAGCTCACCTAGGTATTGTTTTATACTTTTCCAGACCATGGAGACTAAAATTACAGAAACGTTCATTGTGGAGTCTTCCTTACGACCTTTTCAGACTCTCTAAACATGAAAATTCCATTGATTTTACCTTCTTTGGACTCATAAAACCAAACATTGAAGGACTCGTATAGGAACAAACCCCTCCTTCTTAAGGTTTTTTAAAATTATGTCAAGGGATTCATCGCCAGATTAACTATATAGAGAATTTGTTATCCTCCTGAAGCTCATAAAACTAGAAAGAGGTACTCACTGTTCATGGTAGGGAATTTTTAGAGGATTTCTTTGTCTTGTTATCTTCATTATTTGGCAACAATTGCTACTTTGAGTCGCTCTTGAACAATGCACATGTTCTATCATCATATATAATAGTCAGTTCATCCATTGTTTCTCATTGACCACTATTTCCATCGCATGTCACGTTCTCTTGATAGGTCCATGACCATTATTATGGTATTCATATGAGTTAATGCTGTCGATTCAAGTTATTTTTCTTGCATACTTTTTCAAGAAACATTTACCTGCATCGACCACCTATAGTTCCTTTCATCCTTTTTATCCCATCCATGCCTATGTCATTTGCACTCTATTATTATTATTTTCACACCATCGATATTTACATGTTTCATGCCAATTGATGGGGGATATATCAAGGCCCTCCTTCGAGGGATTTCACCTTGTCAACTACAAATCATCATCCATGATTGAAATCTAAAAACCCATTAGTACTCGGGGACTTGCAGACATTAGTGGTAGGTTTCCTTGCATTTCAATAGTGAGTTTACATCATTGGCTCCTATCAAATTAATCTACAAGTGTTCAAAGTCAACTCCTTTATTCACACTTTGTAGATTGTACTAGGTATCTTAGGTTCCATCCTCATCATTAGTGCATTATCTCGTGTATGTTAATAGTATACATTAATGATTGGTAATCAAACTATTTATACCATGATTGAATTCAACTCATTATTCACATGTTGTAGATTCATACCACTTGGATCAAGGATCAAGACCTTGGGATAATATCACACTCTTGTTAGATGATATTATTTCCCAAGATGTGATGAAGAATATTCATGAGTACTTAACATATTTCTTAGTTAATGAGTCATTTCACTGATTTGTGTGATGTGACATAGATACACATTTGTACTTGGTCGTGGTGATGATTTCACTTGCGTCTTGCATGGATCCACAGTGTATAATTTCTTGGCCATGATCGAGTCATGATTGGTTCTTGATGGATCCACGATGTATTATGGTGTGTCCATCATTCCCTTACTTGTGTCCTTCATGGATCTACCGTGTATTTATGGTGGTTATTCTCTTGTCTTTATTTGTGAGCATGGATATGCCTACCTCGGGGATCTTTTTCTGTAGGACTTGCGATTCTTTTCTTGAAGCTTCTTTTCCCAAAGCACTGCGATTTGATTTATAAGGTATTTCAGCGATCAAACACCTCTTCTGACCTCACGCTTTAGGAGGAAAATGTTATAAATTTATTGGCCGCCTAATCATTAGGTAATTATCACCTAAAGAACACCTAATCACTAAGTCATTATCCCCTATAAATCCCTCATTTTAACCCTTAAAACCTACTAGTTTTTCCCTTGGTTTTCAATTGAGTTTCTTCCCGGTCATCCCCTGCATTCATTAAAGGAGTGACCAGAAAAGGATGGTTGCATCCTATGGCTTGAAAAGGGGTGATTGGTCACTTTGTCTATGTGTCTAAGGAAAATCCAGGTCTAGAAGCTCCATTTTAGTTTTTTTTTCTAAAGGATGAGATTGTTTTTCGGGGTTTAGTCACGAGAAGGCTTCCATTATGAGCCCAATACTATTATCCTAATAACTATATGGCCTTATCCTTAAATCCATATAAGAAAAAATCCATTTCCCATGGAAAGGGAGGAGGAAAGAGGCAGCAAAGTTACTCTGGTGATTTGGTTGCAATACTTGGGCAAGGAGCTTGGAAGGAGGCCATCTCTTTAATCTAAACCTTTGTAAGTTGTAATATTTATTCTTTGATTAATATAAGACATACTTGATGTTTCCCTCTATACAATTGTTCATATAAGTTTTTTTGAAGTTTTTACTTATACAACTAGCAGTTACAATTCTTCTTTATTATTATAATCATTTAGCACATTAGTTGCATAAATAAGATCATTGAAAGAGAGGCAATCAAAGAAACAATAGAGACACACAGATTATCCTGGGAAATCCTCACGGGGGAGAAAACCTAGCAAAAACTTCCTCAATATAGATAGACTAAATACTGAACAAAAGATCCTCCTCTACTCCTTCACTAAGAAGAGTAGTGCACCATTTAACCAAGAAATACCAAGACACAGACCAAGGACCCTCCTTGACGTCACACTTAGCTGTAGTAGTAGTTCCTCCACGACTTGCACACTTCTTCATAGCTCTAGAGATAGTGTGTTGAGTGTGTCCAAATGAGGCACTGACCTCTCTTATAAATAGTGGTCTGGCCAACTTATAATTAGGTCTGGGCCGACCTGTCACTTTACCCTCTTAATTTACAATTAATTGTCAAGGCACAATAGGGCCGAATTTTACTAAATCACAATAGGGCCTAATTAAATATAATATAATAATATTATTCAAATCTCTCTGAGGTAGAATATTCTTCAAAGTTACAATATTTCAACACTCCCCCTTAACAAGAAGGGTATTCTAGTGACAACATCAATAACAACTGACTGGACTCAATACATCATCAAGAGTAGGGGACATCGTCATCAACATAGAGAACACTTTCGGTCATATCTATAGGTCATCAAAATTTTTTCTCATCATCAACATCAATAGAAACTGAACATCATCATCTTCTACAACGCGGAGCTGGAGTAACATCATCATCATGAACAACATGAAGCTGGAACATCAACATCAACAACACAAAGCTGGAATAACATCATCATCATCAACAACATGAGGTTGGAACATCAACATCAACAACACGAAGTTGGAATAACATCATCATCATCAACATCATGAGGTTGGAACATCAACATCATCAACAACATGAAGTTGGAACAAAAACATCTATATGTGGAAACAAAATGAGGTAGGTGCATCAACAACAACATCTGTGGTACTCTGACATACCATCCTTACTGGACCTTCAGGATTTTCCCAGGAATCATAAGATTCCCTAGGATATAGAATCCTAACTGAGCTACCACGTGGTACTTTGATAGACCGCCCTTATCAGACCTTCGGGATATGCCCAGGAATCATAAGATTCCCTAGGATATAAAATCCTAACTGAGCTACCACTACTGACCACAACTGGAATATACACACACATGTACTCGGATAGACCGTCCTTACCAAACCTTCGAGATCTGCCCCATGGATGATTAGTCCCCTAGGATATTAAATTCTAACTAAGCTACCTGCTATGTCAGGATACCATAGTATCATTAACATCACTTCCCCTTTCGAGGGAGGTCCTTTCAGACAACACCAAGCTTGTCTCAGAAGTACTCAAACTTCACAAGAGACAAAGGCTTAGTCAACACATCTGCAACCTCCTCATATGTGCCAACATATTAGAGCTTTACAAATCCCTTCTGCACCATGTCATGAATGTAGTGGTACCGAATCTCAATGTACTTCATCTTATCGTGGAACACTGGGTTCTCTATCATATTTATGCAACTCTCATTATCACAAAAGATCACGATAACATCCATCTCTAGGTTAAATAGATCTATCAACAACTTCTGAAGCCATATGGATTCACAACTGGCAGAGAATGCTTGCAATGTACTTCACTTTTTCCGTGCTGAGTTCAATATTGGATTGCTTCTTGCTTTTCCATGAAGTCATGGCTGGCCCCAAATTGAAACAACATTCCGAAGTGATTTTTTGTCTGAAGCACTTCCGGCCCAATCTGAATCAGTATAGCCATACAACCTGAAGTCATGATCTCTAGTATAACAAAGACCATAATCCAATGTACCCTTAAGGTATCTCATCACATGCTTTGCAACTACAAGGTGAACATGTCTAGGATCCACCAGATGCTGACTCAAGGTGTTCATAGAAAAGCATATATCTAGCCTAGTATTCGTCAGATACATCAATGAACCAATCATATGTCTGTATAGAGTAACATCAAGTATTTCTGATGAAGCATCAACCAATAACTTCATATTCGTTTCCATAGGAGTGGACATGGATCTACAGTCTATCATATCGAATATATTCAGAATTTCCACAACATACTTTCCTTGATTAAGGGAAATCTCTTGAGGGCTCTGCCATACTTCAAGACCTAAGAAATAGTGCATCGAGCCTAGGTCCTCATTTCAAATTTAGCGACAAGATTCTTCTTACAATATGTGATGATATTTTCTTCATATGTCAAGAATATGTCATCCACATATAGCGACGATATAACTGGTCCATCATTCTCAATATTGAAGTAAAGGTTGGGATCGATCTAGTATATTTTCATTTCTTTGTTCTGGTAACACTTTCCTAGTGTACACAGAGCAACTTGACAACCTATGGTCACAATTTTCCTTCCTTAGGTAAGTGACCATCTTTGCTCCTGAGCCTACCAAGAGCGACCATACTTTATGGTCTCATCGTTTCTCTTACTAGGGGGCGACCGGGTCGCTCTGTCAACCTTTTCAGGGAGCAACCATTATCTTGGGAACTCATTTATGAAGGAATATCCTTCAAAAAACCCACTCAGATCTATTTTTTGTGGCCCTCTTCAACACTCCAGATCCACCTTAGATCTACCTTAGATTCCCTGCTGTGAATTTTACAATTTTTGTGAAAGTTTTTTCATTTTTCTTGAAAACATTTCCTCTCTTTCTCTATGCCACTCATCTTTCATCTTATTGAACTTATTGTTGCATTGGTGTGACCAGAACTGTCTGCCTTGAACTCCTCATGTAGTCTATAGATCCTTGGCATCTCCCTGAGAGTTTGTTTGGAGAAATTTATCTTTGATTGTTTTTCAACTCTTGTGCTTTGATTGATTTTAGTGTTGATTTATTTTTAGTCATTCAGAAGATTTTTTGTTTCCAGTTTTGAATCCTTGAGTTTTGCATTTTTAAATTTGGAATCTTTTCTTTCTTCCTTCTTATCTACTTTTTAGTGCATTACACATTGTATATCGAAAGAAAATAAATCGAAGGAATTCCTTTCAAATTGCATTAAATTGAAAATAAAAAGAGAAAACATAATTTTTTGTTGGACTATTTTCAAAAGTAGCTTAGGAAAGTTATTTTATTTTAGATTGCGAAAAATTCATTTCATCGTTTGACATTGTTGTCCATTTCATTGAAAATAAAATTAATATTGCATGTTGTTGAGTGCTCGGTTGTCATTATAAATGAGTAAATAACTCCCCTCCATGCTTTAGTTATTTTTCATTGAAAATGAATTATTTTATTGCATCATTCTCTGCACCTTTTTGGAGTCGAGTCCTTTAAACATCATGAGTTTCACTACCGCACCCTTAAGTAAACCAACAACCATAAAATCAAGAGCTTAATAAAAGTGATTTAGAAACTTTTGTTTTTAAGGCCTATACATCAACAATAGATCAAGATAGATATTTGGAATATGTTGTGAGGTGAAGTATCCAAAGCAACCAAAAGCAACTTAGAATCTTGCGATAGGGAGAGAAAATCCAATTTTCGTATAAGCATAGCTGGGATGCCCCTCTCACACTGGGGCTAAAAGAAAGGTCGCGTGTGAGAGAGAAGCAAAGATTACCCCTTCGAGGATTAACCAAACATAGTGGAAAGATATTATATTGGGGGTTCTTCTTGAAATGTCACTGGTCTCATTAGGTCTCAGTGCTTCGTGAATCTTGAATCCATTCAAGGTCCTCAAGAATTTACCAATCCTCTTGTTTTCAGTCCTCTAGAAGAATTTAGGACATGAGATCCTTCCCATACATTCTATCCCGACTATCGAATGTACCCACTCGGAGGCTGACTATGAGTTGGTAACCATAGTGTCCATAATCCTTAGGGTCCATACATAAGGTGACAACGAAGGGGAGTATTTTCTATACCTGGGTCAAACATTGGTCAAAATAACTTGGGCACCTTGGAGGGTAACCCATAGATAAACCATTGGGGAGCTTGCACCAGAGTGTAAGTCCGTTAAGAAGGTCTCCAACATAACTGATCCACCCACTCATCCCAACCCCTTTTCACATGTTTGTGTGATATGGGATTTCATCACAACTAGTAAGTTTATTGTAAGAAGTTATTGGTTTGTTTTGTTTTCTTCCTAGAGTTTCTAGCGCCTGTTGTTTTTTTTCTTAGTGGACATTAGGGTTGAGACTGCATCTATGGAATCAATTCTTGGATATACCAACCAAGGAATCCATTTTCCATGGATATCGTTTGTTTCTCCTCCTATGGGACATGTTGGTCCACCTTACATTGCAACTTTAACTTTTCATGGTCTCATGATTGGGTTACTGGTTTGGTTTTTTTCCACTCCGGTGAATGCAAATGATCCTAGTGATTCATATGTAAAAAATCCACCACAGGATCATCAACCTCATTTCAATCCTCCACCTTATTCTCCTATAAAGTCTTATTCCCATTCTTCCTCTTCACCTAGTGAAAGCTCTACAAATAGTAACCAGTTGGACAAGAAGAAGAAGAAACAAAAGATTAAGAAGAGGAAAAATAAGAAAGAGGGAAATATTCCAACCACTACAATACATTTTGGAATTGATCAGCTAGCCTCTAGGCATCATGATGGGAGTGTTGATGGTGTTTTCAAGTCTAAAAAGAAGAATCACAAGCCAAAATTCCCTTGTAGGATTTGCAAGGGTGATAATAATCTCAATGATTTCCCTATTATTCCCAAGGTCGTAGAAGTGTGGTCTAAGGTTTCTTCTCAATCCACATCATCAACCAATGTAGGTCATGCTAGTGAAAACCCATATACTAGTAATAAGGTTGGTAGTAAGAAGGGTAAAATAAAGAATCATTGTTGGTTATGCAAGGAAATGCACTGTACCTACCTTTATCTGTGCATAAATGAAGCTTTGTATCTGTTAAAGAAGATTTTCGACAATCGGTCGCAACCTCTGACAACTTCTTCCAACATGACATTAGTTGATGAATTGGTAAATATGGTTCCATCCTCGATTATTCTGGTTGATCAAGTGGTCAATTTGGTTTCATCCTCAGTTGACCCAGTTGATAAAGTGGTCGATACATTTTCATCATCTGTCGGTCCCACTCTCCCCTTGAAGAATGAATCCAAAATGGTCAATCTGATCCCATCATTGGTCGATCCCACTCTTCCATTAAAGAGTGAAACCAAAGTGGTCGATCTAGTCCCTCTATCAATCAATCTCACTCATCCTTCAAATAGTGAACATGTCACTCAGGTATTTCTTGTTAATATTGATTTGTCCAAAATAAGGGGCATTCCACCCATACCAATGACACCCCCTCCAAGCAATGCAATTACCATTGATTGGAATGCTCTAACATAGCCTCATGTTCTCTCTTACACACCTTTCAAAATCACTTTTCAGGTTTGTGGTAGGTATATTCCTAATGCTATAATAGACAAAGGAAATTTTGTTAGCATCCTATCCTCGAATTCTTGGCAAGCTCTTGGTTCACCTCAGTGTGTGCCAGTGACTCAGAATATGTTGGATTTTAATAGAAGGGTTAGTCAACCTTTAGGGATCCTTCCTCGGTTTCCTGTTACTTTGGGAGGAAAGATGGTTTACATCAATGTGATGGTAATCCACGACATGGTGATATCTTCGATAGGGATTTTATAGCCTAATATCCCTACCCCTATCGTGCCCCTCGACATGTATTTCTTCTAGAGTGTTGTTCTTTTGTCATGCAAAGATCTCTTGAAACCCATGATCAAGGTTTGTCCCATGACATGTAATCCTTCCAGAGTATTATCCTCTTGAAAACCATCATCAAGATGATAGCTAGAAGTATGGTTCCCATTTCTATGTCAAGCTCATTAAAAAATGAAACAGAGGTCTGGGGATCCAACCCAACAAAAAGCATAGTTTATTTTTTATTTCAATCTCATTTAAAAATGAAACTGATCGCCACGAGTATAGTTCTTTTCCTGTTTCAAGCTCATTAAAACATGAAACAACTATTAGCGAGCATATTTTTCTTCTCTATGGCAAGATTGTTAAACAATGAAACAAAGGTATGGGAATCAAACCTAGAAGTTATCGAGCATAGTTCTTTTCCTTTGTCAAGATCATTAAAAAATGAAACATACCCTTGTGAGCATAGTTCTTTTCCTCTGTTAAGCTCATTGAATAATGAATCAAAAGCCTCTCATGTTTAGTCAAGTCTTCCATTACAGCTCATAGTTGAACCTTCATTCCATCCACCTCGGTCAGTTGATCATTTTTCTTCCTCCCTCTCTAGTGAACATTTTTCCTATTAGTAGCTAGGAGTTTATTGGGTATGTAAATTGGTGATAGGAGAAGATTTGATGGATGAAACGTATCTTGGGGGGCATGTCTCCAACATTTGATCATCATTCTATAGTTAAGCCACTAGCTTATCAGGCTAGGGGAAAAGTACCAACCACCCACCTTTATAATTTACATTAGGAAGTGTCGAGCACAATTAGTTTTTAGTTTCAAGCTCATTCAAAAAATGAAACTAGTTATGAGCATAGCTTTTCTAGTTTCAAGCTCATGAAAAATGAAACCTACCCAAGAATAGTTTTACTTTGTTTCAAGCTTGTGTAAAAATGAAACCAAACTCGAGCTTAGTATTTGTTATTTCTCATGCTCATAAATACATGAGAATAAGATACCGAGATTAGTCTCTTTTCTTTCTCGTGCTCGCAAATACATGAGAATAGGTTACCGAGTATAATTTTATCCCTTTTTCTAACTCGTAAAAGCTATACGAAAAAGAAACTTTTGGATTTTCCTTTAAGCTCTTGTTAGACTCCTTAAATAAGAAAATATTGTCGAGTAAGCTTGTATTTTCACATTCATTATATGGATTTGAAAAGACGTACAACTAGTATATGTTTACCCCTTTTTCAGGCCAGATGGACTAATTATGAAAAAGGACCTCATTATGGAGAACTCTTTAAGCTCTTTTCGAACCCTTAAAAAATGAAAATATTTCCAAGCGATCTTGTTGTCTCTCACGCTTGTTAAAGTGAATTAGAAAAAATGTCTGTTGAGTGGTATTTTATCTCTTTTTGGTCTCATCAAACTATTTATGAAAAAGAAACACTCTATCCATTGTGGTTAGGAGATTTCTCCTAGGTATTGTTTTATACTTTTCTGGACCCTGGAGACTAACTTTATGAAAAATTTCATTGTGGAGTCTTCTTTACGACCTTTTCAGATTCTCTAAACATGAAAATACCATCTATTTTACCTTCTTTGGACTCATAAAACCAAATATTGAAGGATCCATATGGGACCAAACAACTCCTTCTTTAGGTTTTTTAAAAATGTGCCGAGGGAATCATTGCTAGATGAGCTATATCGAGCATTTGTTATCCTCCTCAAGCTCGTAAAACTAGAAAGAGGTAATCACCATTCATAGTGGGGAATTTTTAGAGAGCTTTTATGTCTTGTTATCTTCATTATCTGGAAGAAATTACTACTTTGAGTCACACTTGAATAATGCACTTGTTCTATCATCATATATAATAGTCAGGTCATCCATTCTCTCTCATTAAGCACCATTTCCATCGCTTGTCATGTTCTCCTGGTTGGTCGATGACCATTATTCTGGTATTCATTTGAGTTAATGTTGCTGAGTCAAGTTATTTGTCTTGCATACTTGGTCAAGGGAAGTTTACTTGCATTGACTACCTAGAGTTCCTTTCAGCCTGTTTATCTTGTCCATTCCTGTGTTAGTTGTGCTCCATTACTATGTTTTTCACACCACATATCTTTACATGTTTCATGTCGATTTATGGGGGATAAATCAAGGCCCTCCTTCAGAATTTTGCCCCGTCGACTACAAATCATCATCCATGATTGAAATCTAGAAACCCACCAGTACCCATGGACTTGTAGACATTAGTGCCAGGTCTCCTTGCATTTTGACAATGGGTTTACATCATTGGCTCCTATTGAATGGATCTACGATTGTTCGACATCAACTCCTTTATTCACACTTTGTAGATTGTACTAGGTATCTTGGGTTCCATCATAATCATCGATGGATTCCCTCATGTCTGTTATTGGTATACATTAATGAATGGTAATAAAAAAATTTCTACCATGCTCGACTTCACCTCATTTATTCGCATGTTGTAGATTCATACTACTTGTATCAAGGACGAAGACCTTGGGATAAGATCACACTCCTGTTAGATGATATTATTTCCCAAGATGCAATGGAGAATATTCATGAGCACTTCACAGATTACTCAGTTATTGAGTCATATCACTGACTTGTATGATGTGAAATAGATCCACATTTTTACTTGGTCATGGCTATGATTTAACATACATCTTTCATGGATCCAGAGTGTATACTTCTATGGCCATGATTGGGTCATGATTGGTTTTTGATGGATCCATGGTGTATTTTGTTGTGGCCATCATCCCCTTACTTGTTTCATGCATGGATCCAAAGTGTATTTATGGTGGTTTTAATCTTGTCTTTATTTCCGAGCATCAGTATGCCCTCCTCAGGGATCTTTTTCTCTAGGACTAGCGATGCTCTTCTCCAAACTTCTTTTCCCAAAGATCTGTGACTTGATTTATAAATTATTTCAGCCATCAAACACCTCTTATGACCTCACACTTTAGGGGGAATCTATTATAAATTTATTGGACACCTAATCATTAGGTCATTCTCACCTAAATATCACCTAATCACTAGGTCATTATCCCATAGAAACCCCTCAATTTAACCCTTAAAACCTATCAATTTCCCCTGGGTTTTCAAGTGATATTGTTCTCAGTCGGCCACTTCCTTCATTAAAGGAGTGACTAGCAAAATGGCCAGAAAACTATTTTGGGCCATTTGGAAAAGGTGGGTGGCCATCGATATCCACCTAGATCATTGGTTCTTGATGGATCCATGGTGTATTCTGTTGTGGCCATCATCCCCTTACTTGTTTCATGCATGGATCCAAAGTGTAATTATGGTGATTGTTCTCTTGTCTTTATTTTTGAGCATTGGTATGCCCTCCTCAGGGATCTTTTTTTGTAGGACTGGCGATGCTCTTCTCCAAGATTCTTTTCCCAAAGATCTGTGACTTGATTTATAAATTATTTCAGCCATCAAACACCTCTTATCACCTCACACTTTATGGGGAATCTATTATAAATTTATTGGACGCCTAATCATTAGGTCATTATCACCTAAATATCACCTAATCACTAGGTCAATATCCCATAGAAATCCCTCAATTTAACCCTTAAAACCTACCAATTTCCCCTGGGTTTTCAAGTGAGATTCTTCTCAGTCATCCCCTTCCTTCATTAAAGGAGTGACCAGAAAAGGATGGTCGCACCGTATGGCTTGAGAAGGGGTGATCGATCACTTTGTCTATGTGTGTAGGGAGCAACAAGGTCTAGAAGCTCCATTTTTGGGTTTTGTTGCAAAAGATGATATTGTTCACTAATTTTTGGGGTTTTAGTCTCGAGAGAGATTCCATTATGAGCACAATAATATTATCCTAATAACTATATGGATTTATCCCTAAATCCCTATAAGAACAAAGCCATTTCCCATGGAAAGGGGGGAGGAAAGAGCTAGAAAAGTTACTCTGGTGATTTGGTTGCAAGACTTGGGAAAGGAGCTTGGAAGGAGGTCATCTCTTCAGTATACATATTTGTAATTTATAATATTGATTCTTTGATTAATAGACGAAATATTGGATATTTATCTCTCTCCAATTGTTCATATAATTTTATGTATTCATTGGTAGAGAATTAGTATGATTATGTGTTATGATATACTATTAGATCTGTTTTTAATCCATGCATGATTTCTTTCATCTTTGGGAGGTTTTTTGTCTTCTTATGTGCAATGTCAAGATACTATGAACAAAGAGGACCTTCATGAAAGGGATTATCCATGAGCATGTAGGGACAACCTTCGAAAATAAGGTAGATCGCCTCTTCATCCTAATACCTAGTTGTTTTCATGTATGAAACAAATCTAGGAACATCCTTATTTTATGTATTTATTCATTTATTAGGCATTGGTAGAACGTAAGGGATATTATCTCCCATAGGGTACAAAATCCCTACAACAGACCGACGACCATACTGGGGAAGTCTTTCTCCTTGTTTTAATCCCCTTAGATTGTTGAATTTTTTGATATTCTTTCTAGATATATCTTCCCTTTTAAGTTCTCTTGTTCCATCCCAATCATTTCCCCACTCTTTTCAGAATCTATTTGAAGAAACTTGTATCCCAGATCTATCATATCTCGTCTAGATCTAGTATCCTTTCATTTCTTTGTTCTGGTCACACTTTCCCATTGTACATAGAGAGACCTGACACCCTATCATTTCATTTTTCCTTCCTTAAGGAAGCCACCATATCTACTTCTAATCCTACCAGGAGCGACCATACTTTATGGTCACACTATTTCTCTTACTAGGGAGCGACCAGATCGCTCTGTCTCCATTTTTAGGGAGTGACCATTATCTTGGGAATTCATTTCTGAAGGAATATCCTTCAAAAAACCCACTTAGATCTGTTTTTTGTGGCACTCTTCAACACTCCATATCCACCTTGGATCTGCCTTAGATTCCCTGCTGTGAATTTTACAATTTTTGTTAAATTTTTTACATTTTTCTTGAAAAAAATTCCTCTCTTTCTGTATGCCACCCATATTTCATCTTATTAAACTTATTTTTTCATTGGTCTGACAAGAATTGTCTACCTTGACCTCCTCAAGTAGTCTACAGATCCTTGGCATCTCCCTGAGAGATTGTTTTGATAAATTTCTCTTTGATTGTTTTTCCACACTTGCTTTGACTACTTTGAGTATTGATTTCTTTTCAGTCATTTGGAAGACCTTTTTTTTCCAGTTTTGAAGCCTTCAGTTTTGCGTGTTTCAATTTGAAATCTTTTCTTTATTCCTTCTTAACTACTTTTAAATGCATTACACCTTGTATATTGAAAGAAAAGAAATAGAAGGAATTCCTTTCAAATTGCATTTACTTGAAAAGAAAAAGAGAAAACATAAATTTTTGTTGGAGTGTTTTTAAAAGTAGCTTAGGAAAGTTTTTTTCTTTCATATTGCGAAAAATTCATTTCATCATTTGGTATTTTTTTCCATTTCATCGAAAAGAAAATTAATATTTCATGTTATTGAGTACTTAATTGTCATTATAAATGACTAAAAAACTCCCCTCCCTACTTTAGTTAGCTTTCATTGAAAATGAATTATTGTATTGCATCATTCTATGCACCTTTATGGAGTCGAGTCCTTTAAACATCATCATTTTCACTACCGCACCCTTGAGTAAACCAACAACAATCAAATCAAGCGCCTAATAAAAGTGATCTAAATTTTTTTCTTTCTAGGGATTGTACAACAACAATAGATCAGGATAAATCTTTGGAATAGGATGTGAGGTGAACTCTCCAAAGCAACCAAAACCAACTTAGAATCTTGTGATAGGGAGAGAAAATTCAATTTTTGTATAAGCATAGCTGGGACCCCCCTCTTACATAGGGGCTAAACACAAGGTCATGTGCGAGAGAAAAACGAATATTAACCCTCTGAGGATTAACTAAACATATTGGAAATATCATATATTAGGGGTTATTCTTGAAGTGTCATTGGTCTCATTAGGTCTCGGTGCTTCGTGAATATCGAATCTGTTCATGGTCCTTAGGAGTTCATCAGTCCTGTTGTTTTCACTCCTATAGAATAATTTTGGACTTGATATCCTGCCCATACGTTCGATATTGATTATCGACTGTACCTTCCTAGAGGTTTACTATGAGTTGGTAACCCTAGTGGCCATAATCTTTAGGGTCCATACATAAGGTGACAATGAAGGGGATTCTTTGTTGTACCTGGGTTAGATGTTGGTCAAACTCACTTGGGATCCTTTGAGGGTAACCCATAGATAAAAAATTGGGGAGATTGCACCAGGGTGTAAGTCTATTAATAAGGTATCCAACATAACTAATCCACCCTCTCATCCAAGCCCCTTCTCACGTGTTCCTACAATGTTGGATTTTAGCACCAACCAGTAAGTTCATTGCGAGAAGTTATTGGTTTTTTTGGTTTGATTCCTAGATTTTCTAGTGCATGTTATTTGTTTTCTTAGTGGACCTTAGGGTTGAGCTTATATCTATGGTGTCAGTTCATGGATATACCAACGAAGGAATCCATTTTCTATGGATATAGTTTGTTTCTCCTTCTGTGGGACATGTTGGTCCACCTTACATCACAACTTTAACTCTTCTTGGTCTCTTGATTGGGTTACTGGTTCGATTGTTTTCCACTATGGTGAACACAAATTCTCCTAGTGCTTCGTATTTAAACATTCCACGCTAGGTTAACCAACCTCATGTTGATTGTCCGCCTTATTTTCCTGTAGGGTCTTCTTTCCATTCTTCCTCTTCACCTAGTGAAAGATCTACATATAGTAAATGGGTGGACAAGAATAAGAACAAAGAGAATATTAAGAAGAAGAAAAATTAGAAAGATGGAAATCTTCCAACCATTTCAAGACATGTTGGAAGCGATCATCCAAACTTTGGAAATCATGCTAGGAGTGTTGATGGTTTCAACAAGTCTAAAAATAAGAATCTCAATCCCAAATTCCCTTATAGAATTTGCAAGGGTGATCACCTTCTCAAGGATTTCCTTGGTATTTCCAAGGTCGTAGAAGTGTGGTCTCAGGTTTCTTCTGAATCCATGTCATCAACTGCTACAGGTCATGCTGGTGAAAACCCATGGACTAGTAATAAGGTTGGTAGTAAGAAGGGTAAAATCAAGAATCCTTGATGGTTATGCAAGGACATGCACCATACCTACCTTTTTCTGCACATAGATGAAGCTTCGTATCTATTAAAGAAGATTGTCAAAATACAGTCGCAGCCTCCCACAACTTCTTCCAACCTGCCATTAGTTGATGAACTGGTCAATCCGGTTCCATCCTTGGTTAGTCTAGTTGATCAAGTTGTCTTTCTCAGTGATCTTGTTGTCTTTCACACTCGTTAAAGTGAATTAGAAAGCACATTTGATGAGTGGTAATTTATCTCTTTCTCGATCTCACCAGACTATTTACGAAAAAGCAACACCCTATCCATTATGGTTAGGAGAGTTATCCTAGGTATTGTTTTATAATTTTCTGGACCTTGGAGTCAGTGGGAGGTCTCCTTGCATTTTGATAGCGAGTTTACATCATTGATGTAAATTCTAACCTTGTACAATGTCTACTGTAAACAGATATTCAGAAAAGAATAGAAAAGATACAATGGCAAATACAAACCTTTATTCACACTTTGTAGATTGTACTAGGTATCTTAGGTTCCATCATCATCATCATTGGTGGATTCTCTCATGTATGTTAAAATTATAAATTAATGAATGGTAATCAAATGGTTTCTACCATTCTCGAATTCAACTCATTTATTCATATGTTGTAGATTCATACCACTTGGATCAAGGACAAAGACCTTGGGATAAGATCACACTCCTATTAGATTATATTCTTTCCCAAGTGAGATGGATAATATTCATGATCACTTCACATATTTCTCATTTATTGAGTCATCTCACTGATTTGTATGATGTGACATAGATCCACATTTGTACTTGGTCATGGCTATGATTTCACTTGCATCTTGCATGGTTCCACAGTGTATACTTTCATGGGCATGATCGAGTCATGATTGTTTCTTGATGGATCCACGGTGTATTTTTTTGTGGCCATCATCCCCTTACTTGTGTCATGCATGGATACAAAGTGTATTTATAGTGGCTATTCTCTTGTATTTGTTTCTAAGCATGGGTATGCTCGCATCAGGGATCTTTTTCTATAGGACTCACAATGCTCTTCTCCAAGCTTCTTTTCCCAAAGCTCTGCAACTTTATTTATAAAGTATTTCAGCCATTGGACACCTCTTCTGACCTCATGCTTTAGGAGGAATTTTTTATAAATTTATTGGCCACATAATCATTAGGTCATTATCACCTAAATATCACTTAATAACTAGGTCATTATCCCCTAGAAACCTCTCATTTTAACCCTTAAAACCTACCAATTTTTCCTTGGGTTTTCAACTGAGTTT
>CBVK0101051165.1:0-20414 GCA_900067695.1 Picea abies | reverse complement strand
GCCCATTTACTAAGAAAATATCAATTTGTAATTCATAATGGAAATTGTTCCTTAATGATTTGTGTTCTCCCCTATTTAATTTAAGATATCATTTTTACTTATTTATTTTATTGCGAGTAGGCATTTTATCATTATGTAAATATCTTTTATTTTAATTATTATTTTTTTAAAGTTATTTTTAATTCATTATTATTATTCATTTTATTTATATCATTATTTATTTAATTTAAAACTATTTAACAATTTAAACATTTTTCATCTTAATTAATTTAATAATAAATTTAATATTTTTATTAATATTATATTTTATAAAAATGTTAGATAATAAATTAAAACTTTAACTCTTTTATAATTTGTTTTTAACTTTTTATAATTTGTTTTGATTAAAATTTAAAGTTTAAAAATTAAATTTTATTTTAAATTGATTCAATTTGTTAAAAAAATTAACATGAATTGATTGAGAGGTTTTAAATAGATAACCAATAAAATATTTTACTTTTATGATTAGTTTTAATTAAAATTTGAAAATTAATCTTTATAAATTTTAACATGAAATTGATCAATTTATATATGTTTTTTTAAGACATTGTTGGAGAGTCTTGAAACCTTCACTTCTAAATAATTATGTTATTTAGATATGGACAATTTCAATGTTTACACATAGATAATTAAAAAAACAAATTATATGATTTTAGTATTGTAATTAAAAGTAAAAAAATTCTTCAGTTTTTTTTACAAGTAACTTTGTTTTCTAGTTATAAAGTTTGTCTAAATTTTTTTAATATTGGCTTTATTTAGATGTTGATATCAAGAATAAACTTTAGAATCATTAAAACATAAAAAGTAGTCAATAAAACGATTTGACACTATTACAATAAAAATACTCTTTAAGAACTTAATATGTTATTTACAAAAATTAAATATGAATAAGAAGAATTACAATCATTCCTCTCAACTTATCTAACTAATTTATCTACATATCTTTTAAGTTTTGAACAAAATACCTTCGTAACTATAAGCAAAACACTTTCAAAATTCTCTAACAAAAACTCATTGAAAACACTTACTTGAAGGTATTCAAAGTAACAGCTAAAATGCTTCAAAATTGCCAACGAAACATTTCAGATTTGATTAACAAAGGCTCATGAAAAGCACTTCCAAACTAATAAGCGGTGAATTTTTTTCACTCTACTTTAAAATGTTGAATTCATCCAAATTATGATAAGGTTTTTTTTTTTGTTTTGTTTTTACAATATCTAAAAGATAAGTCGATTGTATGCTCCTATCCCATAATACTAAGTGAAATTTTAAATTTCCAAATATAATAGTTTTAAAAGTATCTTAAAAACAAAGTATCAAAGCATTTGTCCCAAAACAAAGCTTATTTGCTAACTTACAATAGTTTAATCTTATAATAACTCTTAAATTGCTTTAATCTTCCCATATATACGGAGGTAGAATTCTCACGAATCCCCTGGTTTTTGATAATGCAAATTTATTNNNNACTTAAAAGAAATCATAGTAAGACTTTAACCATATTATTAAAACTTTTATCATAAAGTTTTTTGACTAGAGAAAGTCCTTTTCCTACAAGATTTCCTTACTCATGAAGCAACTAAGCTATAAAGTTCCAAGCAAACTTTCATCTAATTCTATATAGCAGCAGTGAAGCCATCATAGCATTTGTGTATTTTGAAAGGTTGTCTATTTTAATGGCAGACAGAGTGCAAGTTAGAAGTCTTTCTACGATAGAAGACCCGATAAGCTAGTGTTTTTGGTTACTTCTAGTCGTTTTATTGTTTTTATGGAATATCAGGAAGGCATGGAAGAAGAGAGATATTTGGATCCCACATGAAGCTCTTGTTCTCGGTTCCATTATTATCACATTGCTTTCTTTTATTGATTATTCGCATCTCAGTATATATTCAAGCACCGCCTACGAAGAAAACAAGGTGTAGGCCGTTTTGGAAAAAAATCAGTTGGTGATTGATAGTGGAAGGTTGATGATGTGCATAATCATTGCCTATTTTCTTCCCGGAATGTCCCATTCACGCTCGATTACTGAGGTGATGGATCTTGCAGTATTGGGAGTGAGTATAGGGCTCAATATTTCCTTCGAGCTTCAGTCCCTTTTGCTTTGAGTATAGGGCTCACAAAATACGTTGTGTAATATTTCCTTGAGCATAGGGCTCAAAAAATACGTTGTGCAATGTTCAGGTAGTCACTTCTTATGCTATAGGAGTTGAAATCAGAACCACAAGAGAATGCTTGAAAGTTGAAGCAAAGAAGAAGAAGATGGAAGTATTTTATTCACCAAATCAACACCGAAAACACCCAGGAAGATTCGAGGAAGAGAAGAAGATACAAATGAGCAGACTTAATGATATTTTTAATAAATATCATTCACAAACAACCTTAGGGTGAGACTAACTACTCAGAGTTGTTTTAACTTTTGCTTATAACGCTTACATATCTAGTTACAAAAATGTAAGAAGAATTTGAAGTGTATAATAACAAAACAAAAGGAAATGAAATGAACAGTCACAAGAATTGAGGAGTCTCTCTTATTTTATAAAAGAAAATGTGTTGAATGTACTTAAGGACTTTTTTCTATTGTATAGACTAATGATACTTTTATTTTTGGATATATGAAGAGCATAAGGCATTTTGAGATCATGGATATTGTCCAATGCATGTGGGATTACTCTACATATATGTTTGTAATTTATGTTTTTTTGGATATTCTTCATATGAATTATTTATATGCTTAGAGTTTGGAATGCTTATGCTACTATGATTTATGATGAATACAGATCTTGTATACAACTATTTGTGATCAGTTCCACAATTTCATTATTTTAACACATTGTCATTGGATATGAACTAATCTACTGGATATTCTCTTTATGTTAGGTGCCAGATCTATTATAATAGTAGAAAAGAGAAATACTACAATGAATAACAATGGGACAACAATAGGAAACTGAAATACTGCAGAGAATAACAACGGAACAATCAATTATATGGAACCACAACACCAAAATAATACCTTTATTGATAGGACTTGCCTCTTTGAGGGGGAAACCTCCAGCAGAGCATATCTCTATTACAATAATTCTCAAGGAAAATGTTTATCATGCCTCCTACTCTTATTTATACTAATTCTATCTTCTAAAGAACATTTTAGAATGCCTCCTACTCTTATTTATACTAATTCTATCTTCTAAAGAACATTTTAGAGGAATATCCTTCTATAAGCGGAAGTTTCTATTAGGTCTTCTTTCATTGACTTGTTCTCATTTATTAAATAGGCCTTATTAACTAATTTCAACCTTTATTACATGAAAAATATATCATTATACCTATGTGAGGGGTTAGGGAGTAGGTCCCCAACATGCCCCCCCGTTGAAGAACAACCTTGTCCTCAAGGATTGAGATGAGGAAATTGTTGCAGATTGGTGGCTGGTTCCCATGTGGAATCTTCTGGAGTTGTATCTTTCCACTGTACTAACACTTCCTTGATTGTGCATTGAAGGAGACAATGCTCACGTTGGTCCAAGACTGCTTGGGGTTGCAACTAGATGGAACCTTCTTCATCCATGTTAGGGAGATTGGTTTGAGTTTGACACTTAGTTCTAATCACCTTCTTTAAGCACGAGGCATGGAAAACATGATGGAGCTTAGAATGACTAGGAAGAGCTAATTGGTAGGCCATTGGTCCCACTTACTTGAGAAATATATAAGGACCATAAATTTGGGAGCAAGTTTCTGACAATGTTCATCTTTGAGTAAATTCTGCTTATAAGGTTGTAGTTGAAGAAACATCTGGTCTCCTTCAATGAATTGACATTCAAAACAACTTTGATCTGCTTGTTGCTTCATGTGATTCTGAGCCATGATCAAATTTTCTTTGAGGGCATGAAGAATAGCCTCTTGGATTATAATATTATTGTCAACCTCCTAAACCTTCGAGACACCAGGAATGTATGAGAGAATGGACGATGGATTTTGTTTGTATACTTCTTCACAAGGAGTCATGCGAGTAGTTATATGGTAAGATGTTTTGTGCCACCATTCAACTAGGGGTAACCACTGAGCGAGCCACTGATTTTTCCTCTCAGATGGAAAACAACTCAAATATGTTTCCAAACACTTGTTGACAAATTCAGTTTGGCCATCAATTTGGGGATGATCGGCTATGATGAGATGCAATTAGGTTCCCTGTAGCCTAAACAATTCTTGCCAAAAATTGGTGGTGAAAGTGGGATCTCGGTCAAAGACAATAGAGTGAGGCATGACATGAAGCTTGAAGATATTATCCATGAAAATTTGAGCCACTGTGGATGCAAGGAATAGGTGTTGAATATCATATAAATTAGCATATTTGGAAATACGATCAACTACCACCATGATGACTGACTTATTGCCTGATTTAGGTAATCCAACAATGAAATCCATAGAAATATCCCTCCAAATAGCGGGTGTAATAAGAAGCAGTTGTAGTGTGCCCGAGGCTTTGAATATTTATTCCTTGTTGTGTTGATAGACATCACAGTCACACACAAAGGTGTGGATTTCCTATTTCATATCATCCAAGAAAAAATAATGTTTGACCCTTGTCATTGTTTCATTGCAACCTACACAGGAGATCTAGCTAAAGCATGCACAAACAAAGCTTATCAAGAAAATGAAGAGAGATACACAAAGAAGAATAAGAATCAATGCATATTATTATCTAATCAATGACATCCTATAATTAGGAATGCATGCATAATAGTGATGGTCTAAGATTAGAAAGTCTAAAATAGAACTAGTTAGTTAGCTCCCACTGAACTAGTTTTTCAAAAATAGAAATTTCTCCAACACCCCCCCTAAACATCACTATGGAGTAAAAAACCAGTCTCGACTACTAGGCCATTTTAGGTATTCATGTACAATGAAATCAATGAACATTGAATAAAAATGAGGAAAGAGGGAAAACCACGTGGGAACAAAACCCCCCCAATGAAATCAATGAACATTGAATAAAAATGAGGAAAGAGGGAAAACCACGTGGGAACAAAACCCCCCCTCAAAAGATAATGTATCAAAAGAAGAAAATGGTAGTTGCTAGGAAACTGTGTTCTTCACTGCAAGACGATCCCACAAAGTTTGAAACTTATGCTCACTGAAAGTCTTCGTGAAGATGTAGAAATGTTTATGGATATGATGAATTCCTTTGGCAACCTGTCTAGCCTGGTACCTCTTGATCCTGTGGACCCATATGCACCTGAAAATATTCCTTTCTAGTGGAAGTGGAACCAAATTCCAAGTTTGGTTCTGTAGGAGTGGGTCATACTCCTTCTGCATGGCTGCTTTCCATATAATGGATTTCCGACAACCCTATTGTAGTTCTGTGGATCAGTAGATTGAACCATATAACAATGCATGGGCATCACAGGTTCTGAAGCTGAAAGTACATGAGAAGGCTCCTCATGCGGAGATCGAGTCATCCTCGAATCCAATGGATTCCCTGCAAGGTTTCCTGCTGCCTGAAGTGTGGTTTGTGACTTCTTGGGAATTTGCTGAAGCTTCAGCGCTGGCTTCTTATCTGGTTGTACTACCTGCTTATTTCTATGTACAAAATCCAAGTGTATGGAATCATCTTTGATGTCTAAAATTGATGGAATAACAAGAGTATATGCATGTTGCACTAGAGTTGCATGCAAAGTACTCTCCTTATGTGTAAGTAGAATAGAGCAGTCATCGTCAGAAAACTTAGTGAATTTATATAACCTTGACTTGTGATCCACCTCACCAATTGCAATAATGGAATTTTCATGCATGTCAATTACTGAAACTAAATCTGATGTAAATTCAACCTTTTAACCTTTCTGAGTGATCTGATAAACTGAGAGTAGATTCATAGAAATATTTGGAACATGTAAAACATTCTCAAAACTACCATTATGGATTTCCATTCTCCCTTCTCTTGCTACTGCTATTGGAGTATCATCCCCCATGAGAATAGGGGGTCTTGAGCATGGACTCAAAGAAGAGAAAACTTCATCTTTCCCTGCCATATGATGGGATGCACCCGAATCTATAATCCATGAATCAGATGAGGAATGAATTGCAACCAGAGCATGATGATTACCTTTCTTAGGAGCAAGATCTTCTTCCTTCTGCTTCTTGACTCCCTCTGGAATGAAGTTTCCAAGGTTGTTCTGCTGAAGTGCTTGTGCCATAAGATCGATATGTTTCTCAATGCATGTGGATTCTTCATGATTCAGTTTATTGCAGTAAGTGCATTGCTTTCCCTTCTTCTTCTTCTTGAAATTTGAAGAGTCTTTGGAACCTGAAGAATCATTAAAGGGCTTGGAATATCCCTCCTTCCCGTTCTGTTTGGATGAACCTTTTCCATCATGAATGGTGAGTGCATGTGCTTTGGGATCTTCAATTAGGCCCATATGTATGAGTTTTGTTTACTCTTGTGTAAGAGACTCAAATGAAATGAGAAAACATAGGCATTTTCCAATTTGTTCCAAAAAGACATCTGCCATAATGGAAATTAGAGACATATACAGTGTATTTTGGTCCTATCTTGCCCAAGATTGTTAGAATAAGTTGTTTATTTTGTGTAGACTTGTTAATACCACATCCACCCAAGCTCAAAATCAAAGATTTAAATTTAGTAAATAAATCCTGTATATTATCAAAACTTTTAGGGTCTAAGGTATTCAACTCTACCTCAAGCATATGACCTCACATCTCATCCTGCTTTCCAAAGAGTCCTTCCAAGGTGGTTCAGATCTCGTTTGGAGTCTTGCATGTGGCAACATGAAACCATAGATTAGTGGAGATTAACTCAAGAAGTAGTCCCATGGCCTCATCCTTACGATTCACCCATCTCATCTTCTCAATCGTTGATGTAGGTTCTGTTTCTATCGCCATCGTCAAATTATATAGTCCTTTCCTTTTGAGTTGGAATTCTGCCTTGGGCTTCCAATCAAAATAAATGTATGGTGTGAGGATTACCACCAAGTTTGACTGTGTAATAGTTGTCCTATCCATGTCTCCCACTGTTTCTAAGAACCCCTAAAAATTTACTCTCAATCTGCAAGTGAAAATTTAAGAAATCATGGCAAAAAGGGTACTTTAAGTGAAAATTCGTATAAGTTTCAAGAGATGATATTCCGACTTACTTTCTGAGCAAACAATGAGGAATCTTGCCAAACAGTTGAAAAGCCACTTGTAGAATGGGTCGATTTACTTTCCATGAGAGCCGTTTCCTAAAAAACTTAATATTTTGGGAGAAATCATTGTAGAAAGTTATGGCCACAGAATCGTATCAGTTTCAGGAGGCATATTCGTATCAGTTTCAGGAGGCTATCTTACGTCTTACTTTCTGAGCAAACCGTGCGGAATATCGCTAAACGGTTGAAAAACCACTTGTAGAATGGGTCTATTTACTTCTAACACGATCCGTTTCCTAAAAAAATTAATATTTTGGGAGCAATCACTATAGAAAGGTACAACCACAGATTCATATCAGTTTCAGGATGCTATCTTCCGGCTTACTTTCTGAGCAAACGGAGAGGAATCTCACCAAATGGTTGAAAACCCACTTGCAAAATGGGTCGATGTGCTTCCCCCATAGGCCGTTTCCTCAAAACATTAATACTTTTGGAAAAATACCTACTGAAAGGTACGACCATAGATTTAGCTCACCGAAACTCTAATTTTCCTTATTCTTTGGATTGTCTGGCTTGCTCCAAGCGAGATCTACACTCTTTCCCTACACGACGCTCTTCCGATCTCACACTGTTTCTAAGAACCCCTAAAAATTTACTCTCAATCTGCAAGTGAAAATTTAAGAAATCATGGCAAAAAGGGTACTTTAAGTGAAAATTTGTATAAGTTTCAAGAGATGATATTCCGACTTACTTTCTGAGCAAACAATGAGGAATCTTGCCAAATAGTTGAAAAGCCACTTGTAGAATGGGTCGATTTACTTTCCATGAGAGCCGTTTCCTAAAAAACTTAATATTTTGGGAGAAATCATTGTAGAGAGTTATGGCCACAGAATCGTATCAGTTTCAGGAGGCATATTCGTATCAGTTTCAGGAGGCTATCTTACGTCTTACTTTCTGAGCAAACGGTGAGGAATATTGCCAAACGGTTGAAAAAAAACTTGTAGAATGGGTCTATTTACTTCTAACACGATCCGTTTCCTAAAAAACTTAATATTTTGGGAGCAATCACTATAGAAAGGTACAACCACAGATTCATATCAGTTTCAGGATGCTATCTTTCGGCTTACTTTCTGAGCAAACGACGAGGAATCTCACCAAATGGTTGAAAACCGACTTGCAAAATGGGTCGATTTGCTTCCCCCATAGGCCGTTTCCTCAAAACATTAATACTTTTGGAAAAATACCTACTGAAAGGTACGACCATAGATTTAGCTCACCGAAACTCTAATTTTCCTTATTCTTTGGATTGTCTGGCTTGCTCCAAGTAACATAGCTCTGATACCATGCCAATGTTTCATGGAAACCTACATAAGAGATATAGCTAAAGCATGCACAAACAAATCTTATCAAGAAAAGGAAGAGAGATACACAATGAAGAATAAGAATCAATGTACACAATGAAGAATAAGAATCAATGCATATTATTATCTAATCAATGAGTGAAGGATCTTCACTCATATAGGCAATGACATCCTATAATTAGGAATGCATGCGTAATAGTGATGGTCTAATATTAGAAAGTCTAAAATAGAACTAGTCAGTTAGCTCCCATTGAAATAGTGTTACTCGCACTGAACTAGTGTGCCGAAAATAAATTTTTTTCCAACAACCCATTGATAGGTTATGGTAAACCATGAATTCCCAGCTGTGGGTGCAACATGAAGCTAAGAAAAAACTCTAGATTTAATTTGCAACTGTTTGCTTAAATACATACAACCTTTGCAGCGGAGCTTGTTATTATGCCAAGAGTACCCTAGAGAAGCCGAAGAATTGTCTTGCAATTGTTGGATTAGACAAGAAATTTTGGGATCTTGTAGCCATTCCTAGTGAATATCTTGGAGCCCATCTGGTACAATGAAGGAGAGGGAAAAGATGGACCCTTCGTCTTCACATTTCCTGGAAAGAGCATCGACCCACATTTTCTTTTCCTTTCTTGTAAATGATCTCATAATCATATCCAAATAGCTTGGTCACCCATTTTTGTTACTTTGGGGATGAAAATATTTTCTCTAGAAAATACTTGAGGCTCTGATGATCTGTTTTAATTTAGAAGTGTTGCCCCAAGAGATAAGGGTGATCGAGATCCACAACATGTAGAATAGCCAACATTTTATTTTCATAGATTGATTGGCCCAATTGTTTCTCCGAAAGTTATTTTCTAGTGAAGGCCAAAGGCCGACCATCTTGCATGAGGAATGCTCCAATTCCTTTCCCCAAGGCATCACATTATAGGACAAAAGTCTTTGTGAAGTAGGGAAGTGCTAGGACAAGAGTTGTGCAAATAGACACTTTCAAGGCTTGGAAGGATTGATCAACAACTGGAGTCCAAGTGAAAGCATTCTTTTTAAGGATAGTAGTGACATGCATTGCAATTTTTCCATAATTCTTAACAAACTTGTGATAATATCCCATTAAACCCAGAAAACCACACAATCTATTGATAGTTTTGGGGCGATGCCAATCCTACATAGCTTCAATTTTCTTAGGATCCACCTTAACACCATCCTTGACAACAATATGACCCAAGTACTCCACTTTTGAGGCTCCAAAGGCACATTTAGATTGTTTGAGGAAAAGTTGGTTTTTGAGGCTCCAAAGGCACATTTAGATTGTTTGAGGAAAAGTTGGTGCTAAGAGAGTAGATGGAGAACTTGGTCCACATGGGAGAGATGTCCATGTTTAACTATAGATGAGAATATCATCAAAGAAAACTAAGAAAAAATGGTGGAGAAAAGGACAAAAGAAATGATTCATGAGACTTTGGAAAGTGGATGGAGCATTACATAGGCCAAAGGGCATTACCAAGAACTCATAGTGACCCTCATGAGTTTGAAATGAAGTCTTAGGAATGTCTTCCTCTTTCATACGTATTTGGTGGTAGCCAAAATGAAGATCAAGTTTAGTAAAGTACTAGGCACCACTTAATTCATCCAAGAGATCATCAATGACAAGAATGGGAAATTTGTCTTTGATGGTGAGTTTTTTGAGGGCGTGAAAGATGGACACATGCGCCAAGTGCCTTCTTTATTAAGTACCATGACCACATGAGAATAACAGGGGATGGTACTAGGACATGTAACACCCGCGAGGAGCAATTCTTTAACAATTTTCTCAATTTCATTCTTTTGGGCAAAGGGATGATGATAAGGTCAAACATTGGGAGGGAGACTGCCTGGGATGACAAGATTGGAATGATCATGAACACCATGGGAAGGGGGAAGTCCATGGGGAGTGGAAAAACAACTTGATGTTTGGATATGATAGATTGGAGGTTAGATGCATAGAGGGTGTCTCAATTGCTTGAATGGAATGGAGTTAGGCAATAATGCCTGAATGGCCTTTTTTGAGAAGCTTTTTCATTTGATGGGAACTGATGATCTCAAGGGATCCTGCTGTTATTCCTTGGAACTTATATTGTTGACCCTCCTGGTGGAATTGCATGGTTGATTCCTTAAAATCCACGAGGATGGGGCCAAGAGTCCATAACCATTTCACACCAAGCACAATGTTACAACCACCCATGTCAATAGAAAACACATGATATTTCATGTGGTACTGACCAATTTGGAGACAAACATTTTCACAATGCTCCCCACATTTCATGGAACCTCCATTGGAAATCATGATTTCAAATTTGTTGACTGCACATATATAGCAATTGGTTTCTTGGACAATGCGGCGATGAATAAAATTATGGGTTCTACCACTATCAATGAGGATGATGACCTTCTGTTTCTTAATCTAGCCAATTATCTTAAGGGTTTGGGGAGAAAAGAAGCCAGTGAGAGCATTTAGTGAAATGTTTGGTTCAAATTCGTGGGGGTCATAGGGCAGAGTAAGATCAATTGGATTGGGTAACTCTGCCACAGGGAGGAGCTCCACCTCTTCTTCAGAAACATCCTCAAAGATGGCCATAAAAATATTTTTTCCCTTACACTTGTGCCCCCCAAAATATTTGTCATCACAATTATAACAAAGGCCCTTGAGTTGGCATTCATCCATTTATGCCCAGGTCAATTTCTGGATCTTTAGTGGAGTGGGAAGAGGGGTTGGAGTGGAGGGTTTAGGTTAGGGAATAAAGGAGGGTTTTCTGGTTTGAGAAGAGACAAACTGTTGTGCTTCCTTAGCTCTTTTAGTAGCTTCCACCCAAATCTAAGGGTGATCCATGAGGACATGGGCACTGATCTCATCCTTGAGGCCACTGATAAAGCATTCCTGAAAAAAAGCATCAGACATGCCCTCCGTGCGGAAATACAAGAACTCAAAATAAGCTATAAAGTCTTCCATTGTACCATATTGTTTCAACTTGGTCAAACAACCTAAATGGCGGGTTTCAGTGTCAAAACGTTCATAAAGTTCTGCAACAAATTGTGTCCAAGCCCCATACTCTTGGTGGAATTTTTTTCTCCATTTCCACCATTTCCAGTGTTCAAGATCTAGATGGAGAACACCATATTGGATTTTGAAAAAACTCATTAGTAATGATGTGTAAAGAGAAATAGTGTTCCATTTGAGTGACCCAACATGTGGGATCCGAGCCATCCAATTTGTTCACCTCCACTCTAGGGAGATGTAGGTCCCGCTGAAAGTGGTTGGAAGGAAAGGATGTGGAATGGGAGGATTTAGTGCATTCAGGGTGATAAGGTGTGGTAGAAGATAAGGGATCTTGGTTGTGCTTAAAAAATGTGGTCAAATTGTTCACTACATCTTGGGATTGTTGACATGTGACTGTCAATTGCGTTATGGATGTGGGTATTGATTTGAGCGAAGAAATACATGTATTGATTGATGCTATCAATATTGGAAGTAAGGGAAGAAATATCAGTCCTGGTTTGCTCATGAGCTTTGTCCAGGGAAGTGAGGCACTTCTCCCAGTCTTAGCTGTGGGTGTGGGCCATTGGGATGGGAAAGGGGGCGGGTGGAGCTACACATAAAGGGGTTACTGGGGAATGTACCACGACAATCAATGAAAATAGAGGAAGTCAATGTGATATGTACCAAATAAGGGTGCCTGGAAGGGATCAGGTCCATTGAAAAAAAAAGAGAGTTAAAAATGATAGGTACCACTACAATTAGGGCGAAGAGAGGAATCCAATGGGATAGGTCTCAAATAATTTTGAGGGAAGGACCCATGCATTTTTTTGTACTTTTGCAGAGTTATACTCTAATATGAATAGTAATGCAATGACGAAATGCCCAAATTCTTAACAGGAAGAAATTGTAGTAATTTCACAACTCGAATGCAGGAGGAAAGGTTACACGGAAATAGATCTTATCTGTTCCTTTTCTGTTCTGTTTCCTTCCCAAGGGTTAGAGTTCAGGGTTTCTATAGACAAGGGTTTTCCCTGTGCTATAACTCTATGATATACATGCAAGGTTGAATAGTAGTACTTGACCCAATATCTCAAGGCACCAAATAAGGAGGCTAGACCATACCCTTAGCCATACTACCCGATTACCCAGGTACTAGAGAGTGTCTTCCCGAGTGTTGTTCTCAATGTCACTATAGTAGTTAGGCGGTTGATCAACTGATCTAGAGTTGGTTTCAGGAGACCTAGAGGACTCCCGATATACCTGACGGTACGTGGGAGTGATGACCATGTATAGATTATGTTTGATGTGGTACTACTCAAAGGGGTACCACCAAGGGTTACATAGGTTTTCAACAAGGTGAATTTTTTTTTTTGAGTAACCCCATGAAATCGTTTATATTTCCTACGTGTAGTCTTCCCCAACTATAACTTTACCTATAATATCCTAGCTCGAACCCCAATTGTAAATGTAAATGTAAATGTACATATAAGTTGGTAAGTTGTCAACACTAAGTTTTGGGTTCTGTTTTTGTGTGCACGCAAAAAAGGTGGAGTGCACGCCCATTTCATAGTTTACACGCACCTAGGGAAGTGTGCAAGGATTGTCTTGGAGTGTGCATTAGATTGAGTTTTTTAACCATCATATTTTGGGGCCAAAAAGCCTTTGTATATAAATATTTTGAGGTTGGAATTCATGTGTGGTTTAGTGCGGCAAAGTGTTAAGTTTTGCTCGTGCACCAAGGGAGGGTGTGCACGATTTCATAGTTTTGCGTACACCCGAATAAGTGCATCGTGAGGCTAAACGGAAAACAATCCTATCTTTGTAAAAAATGTAAGGACACTCAGAAAATTAATGAAAACATATCATTGCATGCAGACCAATCAAACAAAAAGAGGCGAGGGGATTAAAATCCACTAGAAAGGGAAAAAGGGGCTAAGAGTTAGGAAGAGGGAATATTTTAATAATATTTCCAATATTTTAATAATATTTCCAAAAATATAATTTATGGGATATATATTTATCCTAAATTCCTAATGGATGGGAATGAGTCACCAAGTGGAGCGAAGTTAGTTCTTAAGGTGGCAAGTGTCTATTTTTAGTCATGAAAATATATTGTTGGGCCTTAGTGTATTTTGGGGGGATTCACTCATTCCTTCACCATGCAGACCAATTTTCCTCTGCTAAGAATTTGTGTCTTGTTGTGGCTTGTTGCCATCACATAACCCTGTACTTGGGAAGGCCTATGTGTTATTGAAGAGGTGGGTTTTCAGGCCCGTGTGCTATTGAAGAAGTGGGTTTCCAGGCCCGTAATCATTCTCTCCAAGTGAGAGAATTGTTGGGAATTGATTTCCCAAGGTGCCCAGTTGTAGCTACATGGTTATGAGACTTCTTGTCTGACTTGTTGTTGAAGCATTGGAAGGGAAGTGGGGTAGCCAAAGGAATTTTGAGCAGAGAAGGGGCACACTTCTTGGGGTGAGACATGGATGTGGGGAATGAGGGACCGTTATCTGTTTGTTGGGGTTGGCACCTTTTTTTGAGTATTTTGACTGTTGATATACCTTAGCTTGGCTTATGAATCCTTTTTCTTGGTGGAGCCTAAGCCCCAGCTCGAGGGTGACCTACTGATAAGAGTTTCTAAGCAACAAAGTCTATTGCTGGGAGGAACATCTGAGGTCTGCACACAATTGGTGGATTAAAATAAAGATAAGTGTCTTCTTATGTATATTATTCTCTGAGAAATGTGCATATACATGTTAAATATATTATGTGTTACAATTGTATATATATTTATGTGAGTATTATATATGTTGTAGAACTACATGTTTGTTGCATATGCATGGCATGGGCCTTGAAAGTTTATATGTGTTCATATATTGTTTAACATGCGAATGCTTATGTTATTTATGTTTATGGAATTGGTACATATTTATGTTGGGTTGTGTATGTATTGTTAGTTCGACATAACTGTTGCAGATGTGGAGCATGGTATTCTACACGAACAAACAGTAACACTCACTAAAAGAAAGTCCTTAGAAGATAAATCAAGAAAGCACTAAACTAGTTGGAAGAACAGTTACAACAACCAACACCCAAACGAGATTCCACCTTCACGTGGTTGGTCCTATTTAGTAGAGAATAAATTATTCTTGAAACCAAGAGGAACTCATTCACGAGGTTTTCCCCTTTAGTATTTCTAGAGCGTCGTACATGTTTAATTATTATTTAGTCATATAACATTTAATTATCTTTGTCAAATGCAAGCTCATTGATGTTTAGTTATTATTTAGTAATTTAAACTATTATTTTCTTTAACAAATGTAGGTTTGAAGGATGGTCACTTCCACAATCCACAACGCATTTCCAACAATGTACAAATCATTTACTTCTCTTGTGTCATTAGATAGTTACATTGTTAGTTACATTCTTAGGCTACTCATTACATCAACAATTATATTTCTGTCATGTTTGGTTTATTCACCATGCCTTTGTTGGATAACCTAGCAAAACTATTTATATTATCTTGGTTAGTCCAATATCCCACATAAAGGAACCACAACATTGCTGTAAGGTATACTATAATCAAGCTCCTTACTTGTTATTCTTATCGAGTCATTACTTTTATTCCCATTAGTAGTGATAAGAAAGTAACTATGTGTGATTCCTAGCTAGTATCATGATTATGTAACTACAATGATTACCATTATAGCTAATGAGGTATACAGGTCTAATAACATCAATAATAACATGTTTCAAGGCCATTGATTCCAATATTGTGATTACATAACTAACATAAGATTTTACTGATTATAACAAAGGTTGTACATATTCCATAAGGTTGAATGCATTGTAACCACTTTCATGATACTAGAAGCTATCATTACACTAGTTCACATAGGGAAGAGAACACAGAGACTAGTATAAATTACATTACTAGTATTGGCTATTCTCTAAGTTGTAAGCATCATACAACTTAAGCTTGGCATTGATCTCTGTTATACTAGTTACATATGTAGAATATAGATAACCTCTTGTTATTACTTATAACTAATACATATGGTAATGATAATGTGTAAGCTCTTAACATGTAAGCCCAACATCATAGTAATTGATACTTACTTTAGTAGTATGATCTCTCATATCTTATGGGATTAAGCTTGTAACATATAAGGGATAAGTACACGAGTCATATCTTATGGGATTAAGCTTGTAACATATAAGGGATAAGTACACGAGGCTAGTAATGGTGATTCATATTACAGGTTCCAGTATTTACATGTAAGTAAAGCCCTAATGATTCTATTGTATTCAATATGATCAAAGGTTATGGTAATAAATAAGTCAAATCATTATTACCCTTATTAGTTGTATTCCAATAGAGCACTAGCTTAATGGGATTAGGAGTGATAGTTTAAACAAGTGTGCATAGTGATAACAAGTTCTACATGCTTACTTTGATTATTGATGTTGAATAACAGGATTGATGTTCTCATAACTTATGTATGGGTAACTCTTAGCTAAATGATGATATGTAATCAACAAATACAGATACTAAGTATTGATACCACTTATTCCCTAATATATCACTCTCTTATCGCTATAATATTACCTATTACTTATGGGAATTGCTATGATCTAATCAATTCCTCTTATTCCCATAATTGCTGCTATATTAGATTAGATTGGTATAATGAATAGGGAAACACTTAGCCGGTTAGTATAGATGGGAAATATAGATGGTAGTATATATAGTAATGTTCAACTATTATGAGAATACTACCTGCTTATTGAGCTTATCCTGTAATGGTTACATATCACTTAGGTTACTCGTTATGTGTTGTGGTTAGACTAGATTCTACAAGTGTCATTAGATCACTAATCTTGTATAAGTATAAGACAAGGTATCAAAACTAATATTGGTTTGATATGTTCCTAATATTATGGCTATGACGCTTCTCATAATTACGACAAGTATGCTACGTGATGAAACTAGTGAAACAGACTGTAACCAAGCTGCTTGGATATGAAAGCTTATGGAAACTACTTATACTTATGTAAGCTTTATTTAGGAGAAATACGTATGAGCTCTTTACGTGCAATCTTACTAGCACACATTAGAAGGTCCAAGCAAATAAATAATCTATAAACCTCATGAGATTAGTATATGTAATCCCATAATCATTGTTATAGTTATCGTGAACAAGAATAACACTGAATTCAATTGCATATGACTCTAATCCAAGTAGTGTAATGGAACAAGATTACCTATACTCTTATCACCCTTATTATGGAAACAAAATGGTTTGATCATTGCTAGTAACATGATTACAGAGCTAAGACCTTACTATCTAGCTTATAATTGATTAGGGAATCTAACCCATCTTGATAAGAGTTATATTGATTATTGGAATAGTGGTGATGATAGGGACCTTATAAGCTATAACAATGTTGTGATTTCATTATGCTATGGTAGTGTAATCATTAGTGTTGTACATATATAACATCCTTAGTAATATTGGTCTCATAATAGTACGTAGCTTTTAATGATCTTTTCTATCCATTACTTATGTGGAAACAAGTACAAGTAATAAGACATGTTCATAATTAATGTAATTACGTATCCATCAACCACTAGTTATGCTTATCTCTCTGTTCTTATCCTTGTATCTTAGCTCATAGATTTATCATGGTGTATGCATTATGGATATGCTTGTACTCCTATCATGCACATAGTTATACCTATCTATAGGGTTATACAATAGCCATCATGTAGAGATATGGTAAAGCTTATTATGGATATGCTTGTACTCCTATCATGCACATAGTTATACCTATCTATAGGGTTATACAATAGCCATCATGTAGAGATATGGTAAAGCTTCTCTATATCAATGTTACATATCTTTATGATACTGATACTCGATCACAATAACTTTGTACAAATCCAAAGAACATTGACTATAGCTTATCTTATACAAATTTGTTCTCCAAGGTTGACCTTTCTTCATATTGTAAGTAGTATGATTCCACTTGTATTGATTTGATTAGAATATGAGAACTATATGTATGTCTATTCATTCATATTGAGATTTTACACTGTATATGGAACTCATTATGAATATAATGGTAATGCATCTATGTAACTAAGCTCAATTGTAATGTTGATACCTTTATTCAATTGGTTCGATTAAAGTCAATCCACTTAATGATTCCAACTATATTAGACATATATCTATAGATGTAAGCTGTGTTCCTTATTACTCCTATCTAATCCATGTATTTACCTTAATAATTGCTTATATTAAGGATAATACGTGTGATGAGATTGGTACGAATTCCATTATATCTGGGAAAGTCGACTAGTATGGATTGGTATCACATGATTACTATATGATATTACTTTCTTTAGGGGTAAACTCTATCACCTTATTAGTATCATTACCATTAAGATTAGTTTTATCATATCTTATGTAAACTCCTATCTTATTAGTACTATTCCAGTCATTTTATCTAATGAACCACACTCGAGTATGTAGCATATACGATTCCCTTTAGTTTATCATATCATATGATTCACAAAACTAATCTAATACTTCAACTTGGTTGTTAGTGGTTGTGTATAAATAATCCCATGGATATCATAATATAAGCATAACCATAATTAGGCAATAGAGTATTTTAAATGAATGAGATAGATACCACTTTCGAGTAGAAGAACATGATAGCTCGATGATTGGTAAGGAATAAGAGATAACAATGGACTTACTATGATAGGCAGTATGATGTAAGCTGGTTGTTACATATTAGGTAATATCACATCATATAAGCTCATAGGGTAATCAAGCTAGATCATGTGTTATGCTCTATATTCTTTCGTTCCCATACTACCACTTGTTACTAGCAAGTACTTATAGCTTACATAGTACCAATCCCGTATGTTCCTTATATTATACAACTTGGAATCCATAAAAGCTTGTACAACTTAATATGATACAAGTTATTACATTAGTCATGTTGTGTTCTCCATATGCGTGAATGCCATTGATATTGAACATGTATACTTACTACTCTAACAAGATCTGTGTTTCAACCCTATGTATTCCATTATGTGAAAGAGTGTGCATGATATGTTTAATCTTTCATCTTAGTTATACCACTAACAAGCTGTGAATTATGTTACCAATGTTCTATACTTGTTAGGTTCCATAGACAAGCATGATGATTATGGAATTACACTGATATGTCAATCATAGGGAAGTAAAATAAGACAAGATCAAGATGTTACATTACCTCTGTTCTCATCGTGACTAAGGTCGCATATTAGGGAAACATAGAAGCTCACTACATAGGATATATCTCACAGGTATCTCATATTCATACAATAAGCACATGGAATCTGTACTAGTAACTCCATCGTATCATCTTAGAGTACTAGTATATCGAGTGTGATTGATTATGGAATATGTATTACTGTTTACATAACGTGTATACTCTTTTGCTTGATATAAACCTTTGTTAACTAGTTGTGATAGTACTATTCCACTTACTTGTAAATAATCATAGTAAAGATTATGTGAATAGCTTACGTGATTGGAACTAGTGTGTAAAGGGTTACACACTTATAATGAGATAAACTTAGTTTACACGTATTGGAAGATGGAATGAATGAAACCCATTATAACAATGTTCAACTTAGGACATAGGTGAAGTACAACCACCGTGTCTAAGGTTACACCATTGAGATTACAAAGCATGTATAGTAATAGTTATGAATTTCTACTTATACCATCTACTGGAGTAGTGATTCCATTGAATACAAGCTTCATTAGTGAATCTCATCATATCGAGTAACAAATAAAGCTATTCCCATATAAGATCTAGTTTAAGCTTGTGGCATTATCAATGCCATTAGTAACCTTCTAGATTAATTACCTCATGTCCATAAGTAATACGGTCTCACATATTATGCATAATAAGTAGTGGGTTCACTATAGCATACACGCTTAGAGATATGAGTACTAAAGCTTCTGTAATCAATGGACACTTTGAAATTGAAATTGTAATAAGATTCTTTGCATTTTGGAACCCCGATTCAATCTACCAAATATACCTGACTTTATAGAAGGACATACAATTGAAAACCTCCAAATACTAATAGAAATTTGACTATAACTACACATATAATATATTATCAAGGAAAAAACAAACTACATGAAATTTGCACATTTGAACAAAAATTAACAAGTTAAATGAGTACATCAATAAAAAAAAACATACTAATTGTTGGCCCTTGGTTATGAAATAAAGTAAAGAACAAGGAAGAAAAGGTAAAAAGCGAACTTCGCGGGAGACACAGTGATTGTCACTGGGTCGAAGTAAGAAAAAGAGCAGAGAAGATGGAGCGAAGTATGGAAAATCAAGTCGTTGGATGATAATATCAAGGTTGACAGATCAACAAGGAAGAGGGATCAAGGACAACTCAGCAAGCGAGGAAAAGCCACCTTTGGATGCTTTATAGCACTACGCGAGAAGGAATGAAAGAAAGGCTAGCAAAGCCTGGAAAAAGCGGGTCAAGTTGACCTAGGGTTTTAGACTCCTAGGGTTTTGGTACCTAGGTTTCGACCTAAGGCTGTCGGTGAGGTATTTTAATGTATAAACATAGGTCTAAAGGGCCTAGGTTGGGTTGGTAATTCTAGTTGGTACGATATTGTTGTTGATCTAGCTCTATTGTTATGATGGGAGAGTATTGTATTGTGAGAGAGGAGTGTTGAGTGAGAGAGCCTTAAGGTATTGTAAGATATTAAGTTGTGTGTGAAGGTCAAGTCCTACAGCTGGGTGTGCAGGAAGGGGAGAGAAAGAGAGAGAAGA
>CBVK0101051142.1:0-10651 GCA_900067695.1 Picea abies | reverse complement strand
ACTGTGACAAGAAAATACAGATTTCAAAGGATAAGATTGCATAGTGTAGAATTTTTAGACCAGAGGCGTCTTGACAACTCAAAAACTACAGACAAAGTTACGGGATGTTAACCTACCTTTCGCTTAAAATTTACGGGCTGTTGATGAGGGCAGATTTCGGTTAAGTTACACATAGCGTTAAGAAAACATAACTTAAGTTAACCATTACTCAACACCACATGAAGAAAAATCAATCAGAATTGAGGATATGATCGGACAATGATCTTTACTCCTTAATTTTCCCACAGTTTGACATGAAGCACATTTAATAAAGTCAAAGGTTAGGTGTCAAAAAATTTCTTCTCAAGAACGAAAGAACACTGAGTTACAAAATGAGTGACCCCTGCTATTATTGTCATGATCTGGTATGAGAACGAGTCATGGTATACATCGAGGGGTGTATGTAGAGAATCAAATGAATTCGAGAAGTTTAATAGAGGAACATGCCCCATATAGTCTTCACGACTGTTAATTTAATAAAATCAAAGGAAAATGAATTTAACACTTAGACTGTGTAAGGGAAAGATCTTCCTCGGAATTAACCTAATCCTCAATCGGGATTTAACACCCAAAACAATTCCATGAAGAAAGTAGGCAAACCACAGAATAGACAATGAATCATACCAAAGAAACAAAGTCTCGGGAAGACACATGCAAAACATACACATCAATACCGGATGGCGTAACCACATATGATAGAGAACAAAAAAATCCAAAATACAGTATATACGATAAATGTATTAGAAGAACTGACACCCTCTCTACCTTTGACCTTTTGGTCCAGAGAACTGTCTACGTGATTATTCATAAGTGCTATATCCAACGTAGAGTAGCAGGGATTGGGTAGAAGACGAAACTAAGGTTAAGGGTGGAGCCACGAAAAAAATCTAAGTGGCACCGAACACACTACCGACTGTTAAAAGGAAGTTAAAACCTACCACTGAAGTTCAAAAGAATACCACGTTCAAGAATTCTGAAGGTAACCAAGCACATTAATAATACAGAGAGTTGAATAACCATTGTTGAAGAATGCTTACCTTGCAAGGGGTTCCAACCGATGTTCTCCAAATGCTCCTTTCACCAATACGAGTTCCAGTTTCATGAATGCTAGTCACTACACCAAGCCGAATAGTAATAGTGGTAGTCTCACTGTAGTTTGCATAAACGTAGGGACATGAATGGATGAACAAAACAATAGTAAAAACTACAGCTAGCCTAGTAATGGTGATGGGTAGGAACTGTGTCGAGGCCATGTGAACCATGCGAAGTGGCAAGAGCGCAGTGGGAACAGAGGCCGAGTGCTAGCCCAAGGAGTACGCTACATGATATTTATTAAATGTATCAGGTATAGTCATTAAAACCAGACATCATTACCCCTACCACCTTATTTATTTCCATAGTTATGGTGAAGTACAAGTACATACCAGTTAGGGTTTAGAACGCACATCAATTTTTTTCTGGTTATATGATAGCTCTTACCTATAGTCTCGTAAACACTTGGACCAAGTTAATTACCATGTGGTCGTTCGACAGTAACAATTACCCTTGTGCTAGTCACAACCACCCCAAGTTAATACTTATTTACATGGGTGTAAATTACTTATAGCTGCAAAAAATCAAATGATAAGGGTTGTTAAAGGGTAACATAATTAAACTTGGGTTTGTGCGAATAATATAGAAATCCTATAGTTCATAAACACTTTGTGCCAATAGAATGAAAAACCAAGTGGATATATGCCTTAGGTAGTAGATTACACCTTCACTCTTGTGGAAGGTACAATTAATATTGTCATAATAAATATGTACACTTAGTTATATATGTAACTTACATCCATGTCAAGAAGAGGTAAGATTAAGCTATGGATGCCAAGGGAGTAGTGGAACCTTTCTGTCATAAAGTTTATGATTTTTTGAAGGTTTTTCCTCTTTTAGACAAATGATACATTCTGGTGACCCTAAATACTTTATTTTTTATTGTAAAATTTGAGAAACATTACATATGGTATCAGAGCAAAGGTTACAACACTTGGACCTTAAACAGGGCCAAAATATTTACTTAAGCAGATATTTTCTGTTTACATAAAACTAACAAAACAATTACTATTACAAACATAAAACACTTTATTTCTTTTGTGATCATGGCAGCCCAGAATGAAGCAGAGATCAGATTTGAGGAGAATCCTGAGCAAAGGCATCCTGAAGAAGAAAGGCAAAACAATTACAGAATTTCACCTACCGAAGTTCTGAAACTATGAGAAATCTCATTGTAGAGCTTCAAGTCTTCAAAGAAGACAATGAGAAACTGAAAAAGGCACAGCAGGTACAACAATAAATAAATGAAGTTCTTCTACGAAGCATAGTGACAAAAAAAGACCAAAGGATGATAACCAGGAAGAAGAGTTCAGTAAAAGGGCCTCCAAGAATTCTAGGCCTGAAGCAGAAAAAGGGGACAAATCTTCCGAAGGTACACCTTCAGTGGAAGATAAAACAAAAATAGGAAGAAAAAGGAAAGAGGTGGACCATCTTGAGGGAGATTTTAAGAAATCAAGCCGTCTACCTTTGACGAGGAATCTAGAACATGGGAGGAAGCTGAAGCATGGTTATTAGACATAAAGAAGTATTTCGAGATATACAACTATTCCAACAATATGAAGGTCAGAATGGCCATAGATATACAACTATTCCAACAATATGAAGGTCAGAATGGCCATCTATAATTTGAAAGCAAAATCTAGCATATGGTGATAGGACCTGAAGTTGGCCAAGGGCCTAAAGGAAAAACAAATGGAATGGTCGGATTTTAAGAAATACTTTAAGAAGCAATATCTATCTGAAAGTTACTATGAAAGAAATACCAAAGAATTTTATGAACTACGACTCGGTCAAATGACTATGGATGACATGATAAACAAATTCATAGAATTATTAAGGTTCGTGCCTTATATCCGGGAGGACAAAGTAAAAATCCAATAGTTCCTAAGTTGTTTACCACAGTCCTATAAGGACATAATCTAATTCGAAAACCCGAAGTCCTTGAGTGAAGTTTTTTGGAAGGCTCGAATGTGTTACGACCAATACAAACAACGATCAAAATTCCATAAGGGTTGGAAGGACAAGAAACAAGACCGAATGAACCAGCGAAAGAAGGGATATCAACCGGCCCCTTTCCAGAACGTAGCAAAGAGTTTTCCAAGGAAATATTTTCACTCCAAAAACCAAAACACCCAAGGAGGTGGTAAACCAGTTAATCTGGGAACAAAGAAGTTTGGGGACATCCCCAGAGAACCGTTAAAATGCTGGGAAAGTGGAGAACCTCACTTAAGGAGGAACTGTCCACGTTTGACTTCAACAGCCAGGACTACGGTTCACAACCTACATGAAGCCTCTACAGTGGGAGATGTAGGCAAAAGTTTACATTGGATCAATGCTGTCGTGGATGGTCGACAAGCTGACCACCAATCCAATGTAGTGGAAATTGAAGGTAAAATTAACAATACTCATGTTTTTGTTTTAATTGATCCTAGATCTACATTAAGTTATATCGCTCCTGGTATAGTGGATTCAAATAAACTTAAAAGAACAAAACATGCAAAATCATGGCTAGTGCAACTTGCAACAGGGACAAAAAGAAAAGTATCTAATTTTATTTGTGACTGTGAGTTCAGTTTAGGCGGTCAAAACACAAAGAGAGATCTTAACATTCTACCATTAGGGTCTTATGACATAATTGTTGTAATGGATTGGCTAGAAATACATAAAGTAGTTTTAGAATGCTACGAAAAATCACTCAAGTATAAATACGAAAATGATGCTGTTAGAACAATACAAGGTATACAAAAAATAGTCTCAATTAGGCAAATTTCAGCTATGCAATTTAAGAAGTGCATGAGAAAGGGTTGTCAGATTTATGCCATCCAAGTGACAAATCTGTTGGAAAAAGAAAATAAACCTAGCTTGGAGGATTTTGTCGTCTTGCATGATTTCAGAGATGTATTTGTTGATGAGATACCTGAATTACCTCCAAGGAGAGAGATAGACTTTTCTATCGATCTACTACCTCGTTCAACTCCTATATCTAAAGCACCCTACTGAATGAGTTTACCGTAATTAATGGAATTAAAAATTCAACTACAAGAATTATTGGATAAAGAATATATCAGATCGAGTGTTTCACCATGGGGAGCACCAGTCCTTTTTGTTAAAAAGAAAGATAGAACTCTGAGATTATGCATCTATTACAAACAATTAAACAAAATGACGGTTAAGAACAAGTACCCCTTACCTAGGATCAATGATCTGTTTGATCAAGTAGGTGGGGCAAAGATTTTCTCTAAATTGGATTTAAGATCTGGTTATCACCAGGTTAGGATAAACTCTTCCGATCTATATATATAAAATTTATTTATACAAATAGAATGGAAGTTATAAGTGTTTATATCATTGTTTTTCACAAGTAGGATGGAAGTCCCAAAGTGAATTTAATGGTTAGTTATTAAGTTACTCTTTCACCCTTTTGTTGAGGATAGGATCGAGTTATATATATATAACTTGCACCTGTGACAGGGAATGGTAAATGTAAGTTACGAAAGGCAAAAGAAGCATTAGGATTATTCTATAGTATAGTTAATAAATGATTGAAAGGTTTTGAAGACAAATGATCAACTCTAAGAACCCTAATTAATTTTTTTTTTATTGGTAAATTTGGGGTACATTACATATGGTATTAGAGCAAAGGTTACAACACTTGGACCTTAAACAGGGTCAAAAATGTTTACTTAGCACATGAAATTTGTGTTTAATGAAAAACTAACAAAACATTACTGTTACAAACATAAAAACTGTATTTCTGTTGTGATCATGGCAACACATAATGAAGAAGAGATCTGAATTGAGGAGAATCCTGAGCAAAGACCTCTTGAAGAACCTAGGCAGAACAGTGAAGGAAGTTCACCTACCGAGGTTCTGGAAACCATGAGAAATCTTGTTGTGGAACTACAAGTTTTCAAATAAGACAATGAGAAACTGAAAAAGGCACAACAAGAAAAACCAGAAATAAATGTAGTACTGTTGCGTAGCATAGTAACAAAGAAGAGCCCAAAGGAAAATAATGAGGAATAAGAGGTCAAAAAAAGGGCCTCCAAAAATTCTGGTCCTAAAGGAAAAAGGGGGGACAACTCTTCCGAAGGTACACCATCAATAGAAGATAAAACAACCACATTAAGAAAAAAGAAATAGGTGGACCATCTTGAGGGAGAGTTTAAGAAAATCAAATCGTCCGCCTTTGATGGGGAATCTAGGACAGGAGAGGAGGCTGAAGCATGGTTACTAGACATAAAAAAATATTTCGAAATATAAAACTATTCCAACAATATGAAGGTCAGAATGGCCATCTATAACCTAAAAGGAAAGGCAAGCATATGGTGGCAAGACCTGAAGTTGGCCAAGGGCCTAAAGGATAAACAGATGCAGTGGTCGGATTTTAAGAAATACTTTAAGAAACAATATTTATTTGAGAGTTACTATGAAAGAAAAACCAAAGAGTTTTATGAGCTACGACTCGGTCAAATGACTATGGATGACCTGATAAACAAATTCTGGAATTATTAAGGTTCGTGCCTTATATCCGGGAGGAAAAAGTAAAAATCCAGCAGTTCCTAAGCTGTTTACCACAGTCCTTTAAGGACAGAATCGAGTTCAAAAACCCCAAGTCCTTAAGTGAAGTTTTCAGGAAGGATGGAATGTGTTACGACCAATACAAACAACAATAAGAATTTCCCAAGGCTTGGAAAGACAAGAGACAAGACCGAATGAACCAGCGGAAGAAGGGATATCAACCAACCCCTTTCTGAAATGCAGCAAAGAGTTTTCCAAGGAAATATTTTCACTCCAATAACTAGAACACCCAAGGAGGTGGTAAACAAGTTAATTTGGGAACAAAGAAGTTTGGGGACAACCCCAGAGAATCGTTAAAATAATGGGAATGTGGAGAACCTCACATAAGGAGGAATTGTCCACATTTAACTTTTGCATCCAGGACTACGGTTCACAACCTACAGGAATCCTCTACAGTGGGAGATGTGGGCAAAAGATTACATAGGATCAATGCAGCCATGGATGGCTGACAAGATGATCACTAGTCCACTGTAGTAGAAGTTGAAGGTAAAGTTAACAATAATCGTGTTTCTGTTTTAATTGATCTAGGGGATACTTTGAGTTATGTCGCTCCTGGTGTAGTGGATTCAAATAAACTTAAGAAGTTAAGACATGGAAAATCTTGGCTAGTCCAACTAGCAACAGGAAAAAAAGAAAAGTAACTGATTTTATTTCTAACTGTGAGTTCAGTTTAGGTGGTCAAAACACAAATATAAATCTGAATATTCTACCATTAGGGTTTTATGATATAATTATCGGAATGGACTAGTTAGAGAGTCATAAAGCAGTTTTGGATTGTTATGAAAAAACACTCAATTACAAAGACGAAAAAGACATTTTTAGGAAAGTACAAGGCATACAAAAACTAGTCTCAGTTAGACAGATTTCAGCAATGCAATTTAAGAAGTGCATGAGAAAAGTTTGTTAGATTTATGCTATCCAAGTGACAAATCTGTTGGAAAAAGAAAATAAACCTAGCCTAAAAGATTTTGTCATCTTGCATGATTTTAGAGATGTGTTTGTTGATGAAATACCTGAACTGCCCCCAAGGAGAGAGATAGACTTTTCTATCGATTTGCTACCTGGTTCAACTCCTATATCTAAGGTGCCCTACCAAATGAGTTTACCCGAATTAACAGAATTAAAGATTCAACTACAAGAACTGTTGGACAAGGAATACATCAGGCCAAGGGTATCACCATGGGAAGCACCAATCCTTTTTGTTAAAAAGAAATACATAACTCTAAGATTATGCATTGATTACAGACAGTTAAACAAAATGTCTTTTAAGAACAAATAACCACTACCTAGAATTAATGATATATTTGATCAAGTGGGAGGGGCAAGGATCTTTTCTAAATTGGATTTAAGATCTGGTTATCACCAAGTTAGAATAAAATATGAAGACATAAGTAAAACAACATTCAGAATGAGATATGGACATTATGAGTTTGTTTTTATACCATTTGGTCTCACTAACGCACTGACAACATTTATGTGTTTAATGAACGACATATTCAGTTAGTACTTGGATAAGTTTGTTTTAGTATTTATTGATGATATCCTAGTGTATTCTAAAATAGAAGAAGAACACGAAGAACATCTAAGGATAGTATTGCAAACTTTAAGAAAACACAAACTATATGCTAAATTCAACAAATGTGACTTTTATCAAAATAAAATACAGTACCTAGGACATGTAATATCTGAAGAAGGTATTGTAGTCGACCCAGAGAAAATAAGAGCCATCATGGAATGGCCTATCCCTAAGGATGTAGCAGACATCCGGTCATTCATGGGAATCACCGAATACTACTGCAGATTTATAAAGGGATTCTCTAAGATTTCTTACCCTATCACATCTTTACAAAAGAAGGGAACCAAGTTTAATTGGTCACAAAAATGTCAGGACAATTTTAATAAGTCAAAATAATTGTTAACAACCGCACCCATTTTAAGGGTAAAAGACCCAGATAAAGACTTTATAGTCTATGTGGATGTGAGCAAAGAAGGTTTGAGAGGTGTCCTAACTCAAGAAGGGAACGTTATTTGTTATGATTCCCGAAAACTAAAAGAACACAAATGAAACTACGTCAGTCACGACTTAGAGTTAGCAACTGTCATCCATGCATTAAAGATGTGGCAACACTATATAATGGGAAAAAAATTTCTATTGTTGACTGATAACAGTTGTGCGAAATTTTTTTTTAGTCAACTAGACCTTAACTCAAGGCAAGCAAGATGGCTGGCCTTCTTGAGAGAATTTGATTTCGAGGTTAGACACATCAAGGGCAAGGAAAACAAGGTGGCAAATGCCTTATGTAGAAGAATTCATGGGTTGTCTGAGATAAACATTAACAGGGAAAAAAGTGACATTGAGCAAAGGATAAAAGGCTACAAGTAATAATGATGAAAAATACATTAAAACAGTGGCAGATTTATAAAATAATGAAGAAAATTTAGACAAGACAGATTTGAGCTTGGACAGAAATGGTCTACTAAGATTCAAAAATAGATTATACATACCAGATTCTACTGAATTAAAGTTAACAGTCTTGGACGAAGTACACAAGAAACCATATTCTGGTCATCCGGGATACCAGAAAACGGTAACAACACTAAGGAAGTTATTTTATTGGCCTAATATGAAGGGAGAGACAACATAATATTTATCTAAGTGCCAGGATTGTCAACAGATGAAAGCTGAACACCAACACCCAACCGACCCGTTGCAACGTCTACCTATGCCAGAATGGAAATGGGAAACTATATCACTGGATTTTATCACATGTTTGCCTATAACTAAAAAACATAATGAGTCAATTATGGTAGTAATTGATAATCTTAACAAGTCTGCACACTTTATTCCTGTAAAATCTACATATAAATCTATTAAAATCACTGAAATATTCATGAAATAAATATTTAGACTACATGGTATTCCTAAAATGGTGATTTCAGATAGAGACGGAAAATTCACATCTACATTTTGGAAAGAATTGTTTGCAATATTAAATACTAACTTGAATTTCAACATGAGCTACCATCCACAAAAGGATGGGTAGACTGAATGAAAAAACCAAATCATGGAATATATGTTATGAATGTACGTAAGGACGAAACCAAGTAAGTGGGAAGACTACCTACACTTGGTAGAATTTGCATACAATAATGGTTACCAGACATCGGCTAAGATGAGCCCCTTCAAAGTACTGTATGAAAGAAAGTGTAAAACTCCAATTAGCTGGGAAAACCCAGTTAACAGAGTCATGGTCAGACCAGAAATGCTCCAGGAAATGGAGAATACAGTAAGAAAAGTACAACATAATTTAAAGGAGGCATATGATAGACAAAAAAATTATGCGGACCTAAAAATAATACACCAGGAATTTCAAGTTGGAGACCACGTTTATTTAAAAGTCAAATCCAAAATAAGTTCATTAAATCTAGGAAATTGTTCCAAGTTGGCGCCCAGGTTTTGTGGGTCTTTCAAGATCTTATCTCTTGATTGGACCCATGGAATATCAACTTGCACTTCCTGGAAATCTAAAAATTCATAATGTATTTCATGTTTCTTTGTTAACAAATTATGTTCATGATCCTACTCACCTGATCGATTGGAACATGTTGCAGGTGGAACCAGAAAGCAAGTTCCAAGAAGAACCTCTGCGCATTCTGGACATGAGAGAAATAGCACTACGGAACAGAGTCGTCGCCCAAGTAAAAGTACAATGGAAGCACTTTATCCCCGAGGAGGCCACTTGGGAATTGGAGAGAGATTTGTAGAAATCTCATCCAACCCTATTCCGAGAAAGGAACGAACACTGAGGACAATGTTGTACTGAAGGGGGAAAGGATGTAATATTCCCCAAAAATAAATTATTATTGAAGTCTGAAAATACTTAGGAATTTATTTCCATTTTTAGTAAATCCAAAATTGGAAAATTATTTTCATTTATGGAACTTCTGAATTTGGAATTTAGTTAATTGTAATTTATTATTATGACTGTTGGGCAAAGATTTGATTTGCCCAATCAACTCTTTGATTACGACACTTGTAAGAAACAACTATTTTTATATTTATTGCTGAGAGACAAATGGAACAACCAGGTTGAAATCAACTGACCATGACTACATGAGTGGGGAACATGTTTGAACTACCTCAAGGATGAATTCTACAAGTGGAAAATCAGGAATTTGGCCATTGGCAGCCGCTGAAAATCAGGGATTTGTAAAGCTACGAAAATTCCCAAGGGGAAAAGACCTAGGCACAAGATGCTTTTTCATATATAACATATGAGAGGAGGTAGGACATTGCCTAGTATGCTAGGGAGAGGAATACCACTTGTTGTTATGAGCACTGGTTTTTTGAGTGTGAGGCAAGGATAATTTTTCTGATTCTGGAAGAGGACGATAATTGAGGATGAGTTTGGAGTTTGCCCTCATGGATTCATGGTTAGGATAGGGGGTGAACAAAATAAGTAGATTGGTTGTTCTGTTCTATGGTTGGGTGGAACTTGGTTGTTCCATTTGTTGTTTCAACACTTTACTCAGATATGTCGCTCTACTCTTCCCTGGTTGAAGTTCTGTTGATTAAATAGTTGATAGCATACGTTTTAATTATTTTATGGATGAATTTCCTACTATTTTATGGTTGATAAAATAAATCTACTTGTGCTGGTAGAATGCAATGAATTATGGAAAAGCTTTTATAGTTGACTTGATTTAGTAAATTTGTTTTAGAGAGCTACTGTATATGATAACTGTTAGGTGAAATTTTCGTATTCACATGACGTACTCTACAAACCTCAATTATGAATGCATATTTAAGTATGAATATACTAAAGACTTATTATAGAATTTTAGTAAGTACAGATCTACAGTAATTTCTATGTATATCTTTATAAGTTGCAGTAAATCTACACAGAATAGCAGGATTACTATGATAATCATAAACTAT
>CBVK0101051132.1:0-10330 GCA_900067695.1 Picea abies | reverse complement strand
TCCAAAAATACCACACTCATAAATCCCAAGCTCTAAGAAATCATTAAATCTATGCCCCAAAATAGTTCTCTGTAGAGTTTATTAAATGAAAGGTATTTCTCATTACAAAGCATTCAATAAACCAATAGACTAGTACTGCATAAACAAACTTTGTCAAACACAAGGACTAAACCTCCATGAATCAAATAGACAATCCTAGCTTACATTTTTCAATCACATATATGGTTGTAAATACTCCATGATATTATAGGGAACAAGTCTTGAAATAATACTAGAAAGACACTCAAAACTCAAATGTATGTTTGGTTCAGAACTACAAACATAAAGTCTTGAGAGATATAGTGTAGAAGAAGAAGAAGCAAGAAGAAGATGGAGATCTTTATTTATTGATCAGAATCTTCAATGTATGTTGATGGCTAGACCATTTCTATAATGATGTTTTTCTCTAATAATGCAACCTTCTCATTTTCTTTGATGGTGCTCTATCTCTTTTAAAACTCGCTTCCAATGCTTCTTGGAGTAGTTAGGGTTTTGGTCTTTCTAGGAACTTCCACACGCTTTTATTCTTGGACTAACCACATTAATTAATGCTTCATTGAAATCTCATTAATGAATTTATATCATTGACATTCATGCCTTGAAGTGGGGCCCATTTTTTCTTTAATAAAAGTTTTTAAATGAACTTTTGTTTTCAAAATTTAAATTGGCTACATTTTTAAAAAGTGGACTATGTTTTAATTTTTTGAGCATGATATTTGACCTTTCAGCCATGGAAACCATTCTAGATGAAATATTCATCATTCAATCTTTCCAATGATTCCTCCTAAGCGTAATTTGGAGTTTTGGATCTCAAGTTATAAGCTCAGGAAGTCGAGGTTCCAAGCAAATTTATCAAAAAACCACACTAGTACATATGGGGTCAATATTCGATGAAATATTACGACGATAAGGGTCAATATTCGATGAAATATTACGACGATAAGGATAAAATTAATGGTACTAGCGAAAATTTTTCATAGGCTTCCCGACATTTGTCCTAATTACTACTTTGTTCTCTATATGTCGAACTTCCAACAAACTTTCGTTGCAAGTTCGACGCATTCTCTATCCGTTGAACTTAAATAAAAAGTAATTAAATAATTAATGACTCATAAGACACGTTGCTTGAGAAATTATCATATAAAACATACCTACGCTATTTTGGTGTGGTGAAGAGTGTACTATGGAGGATATATTACCATGAGACCAATCTATCCATTTCCGACATATACTTGGAGTAGCTATAAATTGTGATGTACACGGAATTTGAAATTTTGTTGTTTGGGGTGTAATTTTCTTCGAGGATCGACTGCAAATTCACATTTGTTAGCAAACCAAGGGTTTGTGATTAAAGGGTGGTTTCCTCAAACTACCACAATTGAAGGGTTTCCTCTAAAATCGAAGGTTTTCCTCTAGAATCCAAGGGTGTCTTCTGAATCAAGAGGACTCAAAATGGTAACATTCTTCCCTCTCCTCAATTTAAAGCCTTTATCTTTATTTCGTTCTATGTATTACGACCCCTTGTTTTGGATAATTTCTAACAAGAAGATATGCATATATCTATCGAATTCAATCTCATTATGCTAGTTCTTTTTTATGTTTTTTTGGCACAACAAAAAAAATTGGATGCTTGCCATTAATTTTGATTTAGAAAGCTAGAAATTTATGTTTTGTACTTCATGTTAATTAGGGCACATTTACTCATGTTAGGGTTATCGCCCAGAATTTTGGAACTTTAATCTTCAATCAATATGAGTTTACTTCTACAAGAATTGAATCCATAACTAGGGAAAATTCAAGGGTTTATTTATGTTTTACAATATGACTTATAGGCCAATGTTTTTAATTTTTTAGATTATATGCACTCATACATGAAAATGAGGATTTATTATTATTATTTTAGTTCCTTTATTTCATTGTGGGCATAGATGAATGTGGTATTTGGTGAAAGGGAAACATTTATTGCAATTTTGTAAATTTGCCCACTGCTTTTGTCAATTTGTGTTATGTGATGCCCTTATTGGATTGTGGAGGTATTTGGTTTCATCTTTTTTTGATTAATTTTTGTAAAACACCCAGGAGACATTTGGGAAATACTTTTTGTTAATTGCCAAATAATAGTCTATAAATATTTTATTATTTATTTGATTTTGATTTTGAGTTGGGAGAGCTTAGGGAACAAACTGAATTCCATATATGACTTAGATATGAAAGCATGTATAGCTTCATGAGAGAGATGAAAGATATATGACCTAGATATGATGAGGAATCAACTAGATATATGGCTTAATGGAGATATATGACCTAGATATGAAATCTTTTATAGCTTCATGAGAGAGATGACCCTGTTACCCCTCATTTTTTCATGAGGTCTACACTAGGAAATACCTTTTACTAATTGTCAAATAATAGTCTATAATTTTTTCTTATTCGTTTAATTTTGATTTTGAGTTGGGAGAGCTCAGGTAATAAACCAAATTCCATATATGACCTAGAGATGAAAGCTTGTATAGCTTCATGACGAGATGAAAGATATATGACCTAGAGATGATGAGGAATCAACAAGATATATGACCTAAATATGAAATCTTGTATAGCTTCATGAGAGAGATGACCCTGTTACCCTTCATTTTGCATGAGGTCTACACTAGTGAATGTTTTCACTACTCTTGTGATTTTCATCACAAAGGCAGGTTTATAGGTTGATCTTTCGATGGCCTAAGGGTTTTGGGTTCATTGTATTTTTGAGTATGTTAATCAGACATGAGTGGCATTATGTTCATATGAAAAAAAAAATACACAGAGTTACCCCTCAAAATGCATGAGTATTTTTTATGCATTCTTCTAGTGTCATTTTCAAATATAGGATCAATTTTTGTTGTTGACTAAGCCATTTTTATGACCCATATTTGGAGCTATAAACATGGAGGGATGTTGCCCTATGAGATACAAAAAAGATTTTTTATCTGGTGTTATTAAAGAGTTGTTATAATCCCATCCTTTGTGGTTGATTTTAGCATAGTTCTGGCCATCAGAGAATGCACTAAATGAGTATTATATGACACTCTCACGAAGGTAAAGATGGCAGGGAATTATAGTTAGTTGATGGAGGTCAAATCGCAACTAGAAAAGGGGAATGAAAATGACAAAAGTATAATTTCATGTGCAATCTTAAGAATGAATCTAGTAGCAAAATCATGTGTTGATGGCATTCATTGTAGGTATTTTACAAGTAGGTGTTTGTTTTGCATAATTTTAGGCATATAGTTTGTACATGCTTGTTGCATGTGGGAAGTTTATCCCTTCTACTTTCGTATTATGGTTGGAATGTTGTCTCAAAGACATGGACTCATTTCTTCATTTGGATGCATAAAAAAAAGAAAATACAAATCCAAGAGACAACAATAAGTTGGCTTCAAAAATCAAGGGATCTACAAAATCCGTGTGTTTAATCATGTTGATAATGTCCATGATGTATGTGATGAGGAATCAACCAACTTGGATATGGTAAAACATATAATTTTGGGTGATTGACAGATTGAGATGTCTGGGGAATTATTGTGGAACAAGTGGAGCTCTTCACTATTCATTCAAATGATAGGAACATCGTTAGAAAATTGGACTACAATCTTGTAGCAAGTACATTTAGTTATTTCGCACCTTTACAATGATCCTAGAAAGTATATCAAAGTTTTGTTGTTGTCTTTTACAACAATGTTGCATCTAGAGTTGCCACACACTGAGTTTTTGGCAGCCAAGACAAGGAGAGTATTCCCCTATGGTTCATAAACCGACATCTCAAAAGGGATTGGATGCATTTTTAAGGAAAAATAAGCCTCAACAACATGAAGGGCGTACATATTCATTGATGCAATAATGGGTAATTGCATTATCAATGAGACCAAGTCAAAAATATTCTTAACAGAGTTAGCATGTTAGTTTGTAGGTCACATGCTTTATTGAAATGAGAAGCCTAAGGAGCGGGCCGACTTGTCCCATCTAAACAAAAACTAGGGTTGACCTGTCTAGAAAAACCTAGGATCAACCTATGCCTTTCTATCATTGAGGAAGGACAAATTCATATTAATATACATGTACTAGTGTGCCATTGTTGAGGTTTATGTTGTTCTTTTTTTTAGGATCAAGATTGAGGTGGCAGATCAAAACTAGATGTTGTTGGATTTTCACATTCAGTGGATGATCCTAGCATAAATTTAGGCTACAAGTCAATTTCCTTTCACAGTCAGGCATTGACACTTGACCATTCAGAACAACAAACTTCTGTGCACTTGAGATTCAAATAACAAAGAGGTAATAATCGTGGAAAAAGGACCTTGAACGCAGCCTACAACATTCATGTCCACATAGGTCATTTCAAATATATATGGGCTTGTATAATGATCCCAGGTACTATTGTTATAATTTTCCTCATTGCTATAGAAAATATAAATGTTTTCCAAAGTGTTGAATTTCATCAAACACTTAGGTTGTAGGTGTTCACTCACTGCTAAACTCCCAATTTATTGATGTAGTGTTTTAATTAATTTTCTGAAGTGTTATGGGTGGATTATATATAGTTTACATATGCCAAAATCTCCCTTTTTCACAGCCATAGTATGCCTTTGCAAGCATAGAAAATACCACAATGCACAACTAGTATAATGGAAAAGACGGAGAAGAAATTTATTTATTTAATTTCCAACATATAACTAAACAAATACACCAATAATAACTCATAGGTTTTGCTTGTTACATTCAACTGATAGTCCCTTATTTGTTGGAAGGGAATTGTTCCTAAATTTTTCTCTCTAATGGCATCATTGTTGTTGCAATATCATTGTCTTATAGAGAAACTTCACCCCTATCTCCAGCATTCAATCTGATAGGAATAAATCTATAAATCTATCCCAACATAGAAATATGTCCTCTCTATCAAAGACAAGCAACGTGTTAGCAAGTAAACTTAGGTCTACTATCAAAACTCAACTTATGGAAGTGAGAAACTTGGCCTCCTAGTCCAGAAATGTGCCCATCTTTCATGAAATGATCAAGCAAGAGAAACCCATGATTTCTCTTGTAGAACTCGGCCTCTACAACCCTGAATTCGACCCACTGAAGGAAAACTCGGCTCAAATAAAGGAACATGCCCAACACTTAAAGGAAACTTGTCCAACATATATATAACTCAGCTCCTCCAAAATGGGTTCGACCCAACAATTAAATCTTATCCCACAACAGTGACAAGATGATGGGAAATCAACTCTGCCTCACAAAGAACACAGCCCCTTGAAGATGGCACCTCCACACACATATAACACAGTAAGCCAAGAGATAAACTCGGCCCTAACTAAATGAACTTGACCCCAAGGTCAGTAAATCTTCCCAACAAAGAATATTTCGGTCTCCAAGTAAGTAACTTGGCCCCAACTTCAAGAAAAATGCAGCACACAGTCCAAAAACATAGCCTCAAACCCTACTCTCCCTCTTCAAGCAAAAGCAATATTTATTAATTAAACTTTGCTACTAAAGATGAATAACTCAGCCACACTGAAGCACGATGAAGAAATCTAGATGATCTCCTCCCTTCAACCAACTAGGGTGGATGATCTCACCACCAAAACCAATCTTCCAAACTCTTTAGGGTTTTTATCCTAAGATCCAAAGCCACAAGAGCTCTCTCAATTTCGTTTTAGAAAAATACAATATGCATAATGAGAGAAAGCGCCCTCATTTTCCTTTTATCTTCTTATTGACCTTTTTTCATACCCTTTTACTGTTTTAATAAAGTAAAGTGACTTTTATAAACTTAAGTCACTTAAACACCCCTTTTTATAACTCGTTTTAATGTTGAAAAGTGATTAATTAGTTTTTTAAGACATTCTCGAACATCAAAGTCCCTTTTTCACCATCCCAACCTTTAGATATTTTCATTCCAGTTCCAACAAGTTATTGCATGAAGGTATCCCCTCAGATAATATGATCCAAATAATACTTTTTGTGTATTTAATTAAAGTATGCTCAATAATAACCCAAGATTATAGATATTGTCGGAATGCCATGGAACCAAGAGAAAATTGTGTGTAAATTATCCTGATGATGAAAGAGGGTGAATGGACTAGCCTATACCCCATATAACTCCAAATTTCTTGAGTTCACTATTATCCTCATTTTACTCCCTTGGTCATGATGACATAAACTCATAAGATTGCCTCTGAATAGAAGGCAGGGGAATTAAAAAATGGGGACATTACAGTCCTCCCTTCCCAAAGATTGCTTGTCCTCAAGAAATGCCATCACAACCTGACGCTCCATCGACTGGACTAGATTGAAAATGATACCAGGGTCCCAAAACTCCCTGTAAGATGTGAAGCATCCTCTACTTAAGATGTGGTCTGGTAAGGTATTGACATACGAGGTATTCTAAAAACTTCCAACAAGTAAGGAAACTCGATGTTGCAACAATATAATCAACCTATCAAGGAATTTCTCTGCTAGGGAACCAATCTCATAAAAGAAAAAACTGGCTCTTGTCTTTGTGTAAGTTGCTGAACTGTCTAATACTGGAATCCCAGGGTGCCAAGCTAACCTCAGAAAGGAACCACCATGATGATGCTGCACCACTCTGATCATAACTATCCAACCATCATGATCAATATGCATCCTCCTCTCTTAGAACTCCAAGATGAAATTCCTGTAAGGGATGAACCTACTACCATGAATAGTAGTCTGGATAGGCCTCCAGGTGAAATCATGACTTGAAAATCCAATGCCATATTCGATCACAAATATCGGAGAAGGAACTTTGTCCCGATCACTGGTAATATATCCAGGATGCACATGGACACAAAACATCTCTCCACTGGATGACTCTATCACCTGTCCTATCACATGCTCCGAAGAAATCGTCAGGAAGTGTGTGAACTCTGCTAACTAGACAAGTGCTACACACACACTATATTCCCACTGTCCCCTCGATATACCTGCGATGAAATATATCAACATGATCTCCCACTCTCTCCCAGAAATGGTCAAAGACTGCATCAATCATGTTTGGTGAGTGTGTCTCGACCCACTTTGCAAACAATTCATACACTGCCCCATCTCTCCCAACACATCGTTCGTGAAGCCCTCCATGAAAACCTCTCTCGGGCCTACTTGGATGATGTGAAACAGTCTCTGCTCATAACACTGATCTACAAGGTGATAGTATAATAATACACTTCACTAACCTTGATAAGCTAGGAAATCATCAGCTGGATAAACTCGATCAACTCCTCAGAATACCAGTCCTCCAAGTGACCACTCTTGAGAATCCCAAGAGTGAACCCCAAAAAATGAAAACTAGTCATATCATCTGTATCGGCTGCTGATTTTTCAAACACTATAGTCCCAAGGCCCCAAGCTAATATCTCTGAGGAACCATCATGCTTAGACTGTTTTCTCCTCTCTTGGATTGTGTCTCACCTAGGCATCTCAGTGAAGTCAAAATATACCAACTCGCAGATAAAATCGATCCTGGGTATCGTGAGGTAAAATCTACTTCACCATATAGAACAAGGCTCAACAACTCCTCTCACAACATTCCCACCATGGGGAAAACCAATCACCGATATGACCCTATTGATCATCATCATCATCTGAAGCAATCTATTACTCCGATGAATGCCAGGATCCCACCACCAAATTGGAAGTCCACGTCTCCCAATGACTGTTGCTGAACCCTCAATGAACTGATCCTATAGATCTTGGATGTCCTCTTATGTACTCTACTCACTAATCACCCATTCCAAATGAAAAGAATATTCCATGGCCATAATCTTACCTATCTCACCCAACTGACTTAGGTGAAACTGTTATAGCAAGATTTGCCTCACTCCATGCAATCTTGCACAGAGGGCCTTTTTCCATTTCCCTATGCAGACTTGAAATCCATTTTTTCAAATCCTAAAGATAAAAACATATTTTTTCCACATATACATGCCATGACTATTATACAACACGTGTCTACGTAGTTTGCACCACTACCACCTGTGTACATCGAGAAATGTGCCAAAAATTGAAAAATGGTGTCGGGTTTCCATGTTATCTCATGAGATCAATGATCCTTGGCCTTCCATATACTGGAAACATTCAGACTCAGCCCTTCAGTTCCACTTGAAGGATATAAATGGGCCAAATTTGAGCTATGGAAAATAAGAGAAAGAATTCAACTTTGAGAGGAAAGTTACTCTAGAGAAATTATTCACTTCACATTGAGTCTGCATCCCTTTGTCCTTTAAGATTGAACACATTGTTCAACCCCCAAGCTCTTCCCTCACCGATTGAGAACTTCATTGTCTCTCTTATATGAGATGTCCTTTGGTGGAGGATTGAAGTGGTGGAGGCCCAACTGGAAGAAACTTAGTTTCTCAGTTCTGAACCGTGCCGACATGAAAGTCTATAACTCCTTCACTTCTACTAATTATATCTTAATAGAAATGCTCTTTTCTCGTCCAATCAATATCTTGCAATATTTTAATTATTATTCCATGGGAATATTTGTTATGAATGTTTATGGATTATTCTATTGAATGTGCTAACATCATATAATATCACCATATGCTTGCATATCTTGGTTGTTGAGGACCAGTTGCAAGTATATTTCTTTGAGTCAAGTGCTCAACAATGGACTTCATCAAACGTCCGGATGAGGTAGGCCTCTCATCTTGTCTTCTTAGGATATTTTATTATATAGCATACTTGATATTAGAGTTGATTTCTGTAGTCATTTCCATCGGTTATGGTTTACCCCTAGCCATAAAGAGATTTTCCTCATAAAAAAATTGGCGACCATACTGGGGATTGAATATTCTTTTTCGGGGTTTGGAGTGTTTTTCTCTTTAGATTTCTCTCGTTCACATTGAGTTTCTTGTTGTATGATTGCTTGACAACCTCTGTTCACTTTGGGCATGAGTCTTTCAGCCTTCTCCTTAGCCTAGTTTTGTTTTGACACATATACGCGGGTTTTTGTTTGACAATGTAACTTTTAAACCTATGAAGTAAAGCAATGCATATATATTCTTAAGCAAAACAATCCCAAACCACCCTGGAAGATGTGAAGCATCCTCCGCTCAATGCATGATCTGGCAAGTTGCGGACATAATAAGTTTCCTGAATATTTTCACTAAGTACGGAAACTTGATACTGCAATAACTCAATCAACCCCTCAAATAAATTCTCTATTAGGCAACCAATCTCATGAAAAAAAAAAATGACTCACATATTTGTGTTATTTTTTGAACTGTCTAGTACTGAAATCCCACGGTCCCAAGCTAACCTCAAAAAAGAACCACCATGTTGACGTTATGCCACTCTGATCATAACCATCCAACCTTCGTGCCCAATATGCATCCTCCTCTTCGGGAACCCCAAGTTGAAATACTTGTAAGGGTTGAACCTACTACCATGAATAGTAACCTGCATAGACATCCAGGTGAAGTCACAGCCTGCAAATCCATTGCCATACTCGATATCGAATATCCGAAAAGGAAGTATGTCTCATGTTGATATTATGGTAGTTGCGAGAGGTATTAACCTCTACATGTAACCCTGACGAGACTAGAATATTCCAAGAAGCGAGAGAAACCCTAAAATGTTGGATAATAACCCTAAGAGATAAGTCGGCTCAAGAGAATATTCATTATTGAGTTATTAGCCTCCAGAAGTAGAAGTCGGCCCAGAGAATATTCATTATTGAGTTATTAGCCTCCAGAAGTAGAAGTCGGCCCAATAAGGTCACTTGGAGGACTATAAATAAGAGGGTGCTAGAGCTCATTTGTCACTCTGACTCTCACAACTACATAAGACCAGTGGTGCGCAAGTTTGGAGAGGAGCTAAAGCTGCGGCTGCTGCAAATGGCATTTTTGGTTTTGTCTTTGACTTTCTTTTGGTTATGGTTTGAAAATTTTGCTTGGTACGCTAGCTCTAGAGAGAGGTACACTACCTTGGTTGGCTATTGGTTCTAGGGTTTGCTTTCGGAATTGTTCTCTCTGTCAAGGTTAAGGTGCTCGAGGGTGGCCTTTGTGGCTATGGTTGGGCGACAATATTGCTATATTGTCTATGGTGAAATGAGCACACCTATTTTTCTAATGGGTTATGGGCCCATACTATCTTTGGACAATCTAACCATTGGAAGATATATTGGGAGGATTTGCTCAGTTACAATTACAGTTGCAGTCAAAGTTTTGTTGCGGCAATGAAACCCTAACCCTCTTGTTAAGACACCTTAAGTGAAGATCTTGACCTAATTCCT
>CBVK0101051053.1:0-16112 GCA_900067695.1 Picea abies | reverse complement strand
AGCTAGGAGGGGTGTTACATTGGTAGCCATCGATGGCAGTGGTCAGAGGCAGAGTCGAAGGCAGTTCCCCAAATGGCTACTATAGTTTTTAGAAACTTTCGGCAACTACCTCCCGAAGGTGCAGAAAGCTAATCGTGCAATGCACAGAGGTATCCAGCAAACGCGGGTAGAAGATTACCGAAAATAACATGTAATAATGACTCATTAACCAACAACGAATCATGTTTCTGAAAAAGGGGAGGTGGAATAGTGGTTAACAGAAGTGATAAGTAAAAAAAAATTCATCGTCGGGTCCTAAATCGAAATCATCCCTAAAATAAAAATTTGCATACAAGATTTACGCACGCTGTGTCGGCTAGTTTTAAGAAGCGTGTCGGCTAGTTTTAAGAAGCCAACGCAGCCACTTGTTGTAACAGTGCACGTTAAGTCAAACACATTCACACCAGAAATGTGAAATGGCAGTCTTGCGAGTATGACATTCGCAGTCAAAGAAAACAACAATCACAACCAAACTGTAAAGCATAGCTCCAATTCGGTGTGCAGAGTGCTGGGTAAACTCGGGTGTGGGGCCATGAATTTGCAAACCATCGTTTAAGTTCACGCTATTACTGTATAAACCCGGGCTATTACTATGTTTTTCTGTCATCTAAACTGGTTCAACATTGTCGGGGATGGGTATTAATATAACTATCATACCCCTTACTTTAACACAGAGGTAACTTAACTGCCAGACTGGTGTCTATGATAACTATGGATCGTTGTGCAAACTATGAGAGACAACTAGAATGAAAACAAAGGAAATTATGGATCACTGTGCATAACTAAATGACAAACCAAAATTAATATGAAATCGTTGTTCATCGCAGTTTCACTATTCCGTTGGAAATATACCATTTCATGTATTTAGTGATCTAGAGTTTCAAAGTAAGACTTACATTCATGCATAAGTCCATCTCTGGTTTGATGTCTTTTTAATTCTAAGAGATGAGGTAAACACATTAATTATATAAAGATATAGATGTCAGTTCATTGCAACAATATATGAAGGAAGATCAAACGACTATCCACATATACATATATACCACTCGCTTCTACTATCCACTCTGAGATACTATATGGATATGTACCAGTGTTACGGATTTCATTTTACAGTGGCGTATATATATTGCAGAAATTCAGGTTCTACCTTTTGACCAACGAACCTAGATGCAAAGGACAAATGGCAATGACAGATAAAAACCTAGATTCCATGGAAAAACAAAAATCAATATGGATTCTATATCTGGTTGTTGTTAAATCACCACATGATCACTTGTAATTATCACAAATTTGCAGCAATTATCAAAACAAAACAATCTGTCGGAGTAAGCAAATAAAGAACAACCATTCAGCCCAATAGTAACCAATATCTATTGAGATTAAACATTCATCCATCTAGATTACCATTACACAAGAAAATCCAATCATAACCTAAAGCATTCTACTCTACAAATCAAAGAGCGTACCATTGCCTTAACTCCCTCCTCGAATGATGACTGTGCTCCGTGCCGCTCCCGCTCGCCAACCGTCAAGAACTCACTGGTACCTCCCAGCCAATCGCTAGGGGTACTTTTCTTCCCCCTTAGCCCCCTGAGCCGCAAAGGGGCCACACACTATCCAGATGGTACGCCTAGCTTCCCAGCTCACCTCGCAAGGCTGAGCTACCACTCCTATCCAAGCTGGAAACTCCCAACTCCTCACAAGTAATCAGTCAAGTCACAAATCTAGTAGCATAACGTCATGCTAACAGCCAATCCCCTTCTTCTTCATCTCCCTTTTCTTTTATAGAGTTTTGAGACCCACCAACTTTCCTAATTCACATTTTAAATTAAGTTTCAATAAAATATTCTAAATATTCTCCATCGCACAAGTGTCATCCATCCCCCTCTTTTCTCCAATAAATATTTTCTTAAAAATTATTAATTGTCTCAAATCCCTCACCCACCTAGAGTCGCTCCTAAATTTACTCCTAGGTGTTCCTAGATCCCCTTACATGTTTTAAATACTTTCCTAAAAAAAAAGATGTTACTAAATTAGCTCAGATTAGCAGGTTCTTAATTGCAGATTCCTTACTATGTTGACCGTGCTTTTTACCATAAGTTCCCATCTTTCCTTTATTGAGTTTCCTCCATTACTTCATTTCCTAATTCTTATTATTGCCTTCTTTCCCCTTTTTATTAAAGTCCAAAATGGAAGTTGCATTATTAAATCCTTCCCTCTTATTATTAATTTAATATCTTTGTACTTCCACAAGTTAATGAATAATTTCTTCTTTGAAACTTTTAAATCCACTATTTTTAATTAAATTCTTACTCTTCTCATTTACCCCAAGAATTTTATGAAGACTAAACTATTACTTAAGTGGGTTTTTGTTTAAATTTTTATTTTTATTTTTAGGGTCCTTTTTCTTAAGGTTAGACTAAAATTTTACCCTGAGAAGTTTTAGACTTAGGACTTAGATTCTGAACTAGGCGACATTTAATTAGGGAAGTAGCTTAAGAATTTATTAATGTGTTAAATGTCTTAGGGCAATCTAGGTTTGTTCCTTCATAAACATCAATGTGACGTGCCCTTTAGGACGCACCACGTGCTCCAAGGGTGCCACTCGCCAACTCATGTTTCTTTTGCGCGACATGCCCTTTAGGATGCACCATGTGCTCCAAGGGTGCCACTCGCTTCTTGTGTTTCTTTTGCGTGACGTGCCCTTCAGGATGCACCACATGCTCCAAGGGTGTCACTCAACAACTTGTGTTTCTTTCACGCGACGTGCCCTTCAGGANCATAATCAAGGATAAATGTTTTAACATCATAAAAGTCCAGATCACTTGCGAGCAAGTGTCCTCAAAGAATAAGTTTTCTCAGTGCACCAGAGCGGGATGTTACATGTCTCCCCGCCATCAAAAGTCAGTTTGTTAACAAACTATCTCTAAATATTAATGAAGGACAGTTAAAAAATTCCCTCAAGGTCTGTAATTTATTAAAATATGTCCAAAAATCAGGATTTTCAGCATCACCCCACTCTATTAAATATCTTTAAAACTAAATAAATCTTCAAAGAGCTATGGGAAGTGCTTGTAAACCCACCGGGATACTGAACAGGTCTGCTGGCAGCGGGTAAATGCATGCATAACGCCAAGATAACTTTGTCAGGGTACTGAACAAGCCCACTGGCAGCGAAGCAATTTTAGGTATATGAAAATTCTCAGATATGGATTCTTTTTTACTTTAAAAGTCCTTCGTTCTGATCTAGAACTTCTTGGCAGGATACAGATATCAAAGTGGGTTAAATGGCACCCCTGTCGAGGCTATGGACGCCTACTGGCAGCAATGGCTCTGTCAACAGTATTGGAAATTTTAACCTTAACATCGTGACTCTCTTTTGTCGAGATTGTCATTAGTTTTCATCTTTTAAAATAACAAGCAATCTGAAACTGGAATGTTTTATGATTGATAATGATGTTCAAACAATTTCTTAGTTGTTTTCAATTGAAGTTTTTCTGATTATCCTAATCTGGACTTGTTCATTTGGCATAGATAACTGCTTCTACCAGTATGTTGCCATTGTTGGCAACCATATTAATCTCTATTTTTACAAGCTGCCTACATAGATTTTTTAAATTCTCGTCACTCATCACAATCTTTTTCAATAAAACAACACTTGTTACTCGTCGCTTTTTACGTGCCTGCCTTTCGATTTCATTTTCATGACTGCAAGCATGAAAACTCACAGCCAGAATTCATGTTTGATTTTATCAAAGGGTTAATGTTCATATGGTTTATTGTCGATTTGTCTTATTTTGTCATGAACATGGTTGTTTTCATGGTTATAACCCCTTGGTCTTGAACACACCTTGGTTACATGTGTATTAAACCACCACCCATTTAGCATTCGACTAATGTTAATGGGATTTTAATTTATAAAATCTTTGATTCAATTGTTTATTTGACATTTTGATCGAATAATGGATATGCATACAATTGTTTTCAATTGTTATGATCTTTGTGTGTAGATTATGCCAAGGTGTCATTCCTAGTACAACATGGTATGATGTTTTTGCATGGCCTCGATCTACATGACTTTTCTCACACGCATAGCAATTAACACTCCCGCCTACCATTTGAGTAGTCTTTCCATTTCGTTGGGGAACCTCGAGGCAATGGCTCTGCGCTTGTTCTGTCAAACCCTACCACCGAATCCCCTGTCGATTCCTTGCTGTTATCCATGGTACCTGTGGTGAGGATTAAGCCCAACAGTGTCCAGACATTGTTATCATTTGACAATGCCAGAGATGACTTAGAAAGGAATGGCTGGTGTGTGTTTGTTGAAAAGTTCGAGGGTTTTAATTTAACAGTTTCTCAAGAATTCGCGTTGATGGTTGCAGAGAAAAAATAGGTCTGTGCAGTTGGAAGTAATTGAAGACTTCTTAAAGCTAACCCCGTAATAGCCTCCCAGAGACATGTTTTTTCGTGAGCGGTTCTGAGAAAAAGGTTTTGAATTAGATCAAACCCTTGAAAACCCAAAACCAAAATGAGCCCTTTTACCTTAATCGTGAGCGGTTTCCCCAAAAATTGGGTCATTACAGAGATATAGCTCATCCTTTAGAGGTCAAATCTTAGATTTTCTCTATGGTTGAAAGGTGTGTTTTGGTCTGTTTGCAATTATTGAAACATTTATTACCTCTCTAGGCCTGTGCCTCAGAACCCCTCTCACCCATCCAGCCTTGTGCCTTAGCCTTCTATGAACCCTTGATCAATCCAAAGGATTTTCAAGCAGTCTGTCAACAAGTTATAAAACCACAGGGTCTATTTTTTTTAAGAACATGGAAGCAGCAACTACCATTGTAAATTCAAAGATTGTGTGATTAAGTCGAATCCCTTAATCTGAGGTATGATTTTTAAAAATAATTTTAGGATGATCTTGTATTTTTTTTTAATTAGAATACATGATTTGTTTGCACAAATTACATCTAATATGTTTTGATTGATTCAATAAAACACGATTCTAGTTATAATTATAACTAGCTACAGAATCGTGAGATTCTATAGCTAGTTACTCAAATTTGAATTCCTTGTTTTTACAACCAAAATGCAATCTGAAATCGTTTATTCTTGTGGGTTTACAGGTACATATGATTTCTCAAGAAGATTTGAATCGTTGGTGGCATCTCTCAGCATGATATTTCTTTATATGGTTTTAGAATAGGCTATTAGTTTTGATAACAATGAGAATCTGGGAGGTTGCATCCCCCACAATTTTTGGAACAAATTTGATGATATCCACTGGAAACATTTTGATCCTGTAGCCTATATAAATGTACTGTTTTGTAAACTAAGAACCATCGTTGCCTGGGAGAAGAAACTATGGATTTATGATTGATAGACTTGAATGGAAGTTGATGTTGGTATAGCTTTAGCTTCGACATATCATATTTTTGTTCAAGTTTTGCTCATTTTGATTTGTAATTAAATTGTGACTACTTTAGATATCATGGTTTATTACAGATTGATGTGATGGAATTTATATGATTTCCGTGTTTTATGTCTCTCATATTATATACAGCAATTACTATGTTCTAATTTCATGATTAGAAGGTTAATCTTCTTTATTCAATGAGCAGTTATATACAAATTTTTACAGCCAGATTTATCTTAATGTGATCATTTGTAAAATCATAGAATTGTTGTTACTACTTCTCTTATGTTCTGTTATTAGCATTTGATCATTACTGCTTCGCGTTTACGAGAAGCATTTGGAAAATCTGGTGCGGGTTGGCCTCATCAAACAACAAAATTAGATGCTATACACAGGACGAATAGGAGGTGAAATTACAGGTTAGTTCGCTTGTTTGATTTTATTAGTTAAATTAATATAGGAATTTCCTGTAGTCTAAATACATTGTATTGTTTGTTATCTTTATTTTTCAATTAGACAGTTTCTATTTCATTTCTTGTTCATAAACATTATAAAAATAAATCAAAAAGGCTGAGTGATAGTTTTGTTGTTGCTAAATAAATCAATTCATATTTGATTTTCGCAGATTTCGATCAAAATTTGCATTCTGTAATGTTATACATATATAAGAGATATAATCATATTGTACATATAATAAGTAGAGCTATTTTGTAAATAATAGTTAGCGAACTGTAAGTATATATTAGATTTGTATATAGTTTTTAGCAAGTGTTTTTCATTAAGTTATTTTCTTTATTTTTGTTTTTTCACTTTCATAGGACTTAGATCGGCCAATGGAGCCGCTAAACCCGTCGGAGTGGATTAATCCAAATGGCTTGGGTTAAGTAGACAACCCCGGACCAGATTCACTCCTCTAGTTGACGAGCAGTCAATTTCGCCCATCAACATATTTGAGGCTCCTGAATCTATGAACCATGCACATTCATCATCAGTTTCTGCGGATAATGCATCTTTGGAAATAAACAACTCTAGATTCCTAAAACCATCATTGATAGAGGTGTCACTTTTCATATAATTTCCATTATGTTTTATGAACTTCTGTTTAGATTCATTAGTTTTCCTTTTACAACAATCTTTAGCATGATGTCCAGGTTTCCCACAATAAAAACAATAAGCATTTTTCTTTTCATGTGCATCAAATTTCGATTGAGTCATACCTCTATTCCTTGGTTGAAAATTGTTTGTTTTGTGTCCGTCCCATGGCTTGCCCATGTATGGTTGTTTCCCTTTGGCTACTAACGCCAATTCTAAAGTATGAGAGTCCATCTCAAACACCTTCATTCTTTCTTATTCTTGTATAAGAATCCCTATCAATTCAGAAAACATAGGTGGTTGTGCTCTACCTCCTAGACTTGAAATAAAGACATGATAATCTCTTATTAACCCTTTTAATGTAATAGTTACCATGTCATATTTTGAAACTTTTTCACCAATTGCAGTTAACTGATCACTTAGATCTTTAATTCTAGAAACATAGGTGGTAATATTTTCATTTGCTTCCATTCTTATTGATAGTAACTTAGTCTTCAAAAACAAAATTCTATTTGAATTTGTATTTTCATATAAAGCTTTCAATATATCCCAGGTCTCCTTGGATGTTTTATAGTCTCTAATGTGTGGAATTATACTTTCCTTGATAGACATCGGAAACAACACTTTAGCCTTTGTTTCTCGTTTCTCCCAATCTATATCAGCAACACCTGTGGGTTTGGTTTCGTCTCCATTTACAATAGCCCACATAGTCCATGCTTCAAAAATCGTCAATATCTTAAATTTCCAGTTAATGTAATTATCGCCATCAAGCTTAGATGCTTCATTCAAATAATTATCTATGAAGGAATTTGACATTTCTGCAGAAAATCATTGAACAACTCAAAAAATACGTGGAAATACCTCTTTAAATGAATGTCTCACGGTTTCAGGGATAGTTCTCAAGATTCCTCCACAATGTATATAGCTTCATAACAAGTTCTTGGGCTTCCCAGCAGCAGCAAGGAACAACTAATACAGATGGGGCAAATTGTTGAGAATGACAACACACACTCAACAATATAATAGGGAGAGCTCAGATCGAGTAGAAGGCATAAATGATGGTGCTTGCGCAATCAAAATCAGGGATTTTTTTAGGGATCAATAGAGGGCATAACAATACCAGGCTATCTCCACTCTTCATGCAGGAACCTCGGCGCCAACAACAACATGAGTCGACAGTGCGGGCTCCTCCTTCACACCAAACAGTGTACACGCTATAATAAATGAAAAAACAGCTCCTATACGTCCCTAATCTAAGGGACAACCGAAAAATACACCTGCAACAATTGCCAACAACTTACATGCCAAATTTCAAGGACAAAACTCACAATTCACACAGCTCACACTCACGGTTAGGTGGACGGTGGCTAACTTCACCTAAGCTCTGATACCGAATCAGAAAGAGAGATAGAACTCACGTTAATTCATCCATTAATCAAGAAAAGAACACTTACATTTAGAAGACTATCACACAAGCAACATATTCCTATTATTATGGATCTGATAACAACACGTAGAGGAAAACATGGAGTCATCTACAATTGATTCTATTTTAGGAATTTCTTCATTAATATCTAACAGAACACAATCATGAAAGAAAACTGTGAATCTTGATAATGGAGAATAACCAATCGGGAGATTATTATTATGCAGCCATGGCAAGGCCTGGTAGAGAACAAGGAAGGGTGGCTAGGCTTCCTACGAAGTGGGGTACATAAGAAGCCATATATTTTCTTTCATGGTAGTATGAATACTAGCACTGCCCGAGACCTTTAAAAACATGGGAAAAACTTTGTCCTAGATCATTCCTTCTCGTCGCAATACCGGTTGCCCTGGAAATATATTGCAAGGACTTAATACATGAGCGATGAGGTTGTCTATTGCAGCCAACATTTCAAAGGTTTTGTAGATGTCACAGAGAAATTGTTAGTATTTTCCTTCTTTTAATAGAGATTGGTGTTGGCATGCCTGAATGCTGTAAGAATTGTAGTTGAGAGTGAATGAAATTTTGTTCAATAATCTGATTTGCGGCCACCGGCTAAATAATTTTGTAGTGTTTGTGTTTGGTTGGATGGTTGTCGTCAATATTAGTACTATATTTGTTGAAAAAGTGTCAACTAATTTAGGTAGCATGTATATGCATATCAGCTAAATTTACAATGTGTAAGGATGCACTTTTCATTGAACAATTTGTGTAATTGGTGGATATTATTATAATCGCGTTGTCTAACTATTTGACGAGCATACCCATAGAGGTGAGGAGTGTGTGAGAAAGACACAATATTGTGGAGTGTAGTGTGTATGAGAGGAGAGGATGGTTGTATGCATGTGTTGAATATTGTAATTCTCCCTTGAATAGAAAGAATATTGGCTATAATTGCTCCATGGGTTTTTCCTATATTAAGTTTCCATGTAAATAAGAAAACAAAAAAGAAGAAAAAGAGAATCCTCTAAACTTTGAATCAAAATTAGGCCGACCATAAGGCAAAGTCGAGTCTATTGCGGGAAGACGTGTTGGAGAGGAGCAATAGTCGCTCTAAACCTTACACTCCCCATGCTTTTGGAGATCATAGAGCTCGCGGTCTCTGATTATCGCATCACATATCAAGCATGATGAGTGATAGTTCTTTGGGTATTCGACATACTGGTGGAGCGATGACCTTGGAAAGGTTATTTTTTTGAAAATGCATGTGGTATTAAACTTTTAGAATGATATGATGGTATGAAATTCTAACCTTTTTTTGTTTTATTATGCATAAGACATGGAGAATTGGTTTTATTAAATGAGTCATACCAATTTTTTTTTTCTTTTATTATGCATAAGACATTGAGAATCGCCTTTATCAAATGAGTCATACCAACCTTTTTTCTTTTATTGTGCATAAGAGATGGAGAATCACATTTTTTAAATGAGTGGAAAATGAGTGGAGGATGCTTAAGGAGATATATTTATATGAAGAGGTAGATGTGTTTTTTAAAAGGTTTTTATGGGTAAATCTTTTAAATTAATATATATATATTTTTAAAGTGGCTAGAAAATTTGAAAAATCATTAAAATTAAAATTCTATAGATTTAACAACTCAAATTTACAATTTAAATAATTTTTAACCATGTTTTTTAAGAAAACAATGGCTAGAAAACTTTAAAAAAGTAAATAAAAAATTTGAAATGTTTTTGTAGTATTTTTTTAATAACATGCCATGGAGACATGCATTCAAAAATTAAACATCATTCAACATTATCTAGTAGTATTTTGTTGTCTTTATACCTGTCCTCCAATCCGTGGGCTTCCACTACATTCCTCACGTGTATGAATTAAAATAATATGGTGTATGTGAGTTTTACAAACATTCAAAAACGATGGAATTGACAAAAGAGCAGAGCTCGTTGTCCTTTCACACTTGAATGGGCATGTGATTTTCTCTTGTTGAGCTTTTACGCTGCCTATAGATTTGATCCCATATCGATCCAATCATCAATATCATGCTTCTTCATCTGAATTTCGCTTTCAAATTTCCAAGCATAGGGGAACAAATCGGAAAGTGAGATAGAACTCATGTTAATTCATCCATTAATCAAGAAAAAAACACTTACATTTATAGGACTGTCACACAAGCAGATTCCTATTCTTATGGATCTGATAACAACAAGTAGAGTCAAATGTGGAGTCAACTACAACTAATTCTATTTTAGTAATTTCTTCATTAACATCAAACACTTCACCTTAATGGAGAAATGGATTTTCTACCACACCTAATTGTTTTCTACATTCTTCAAAGTTCATCTTTCCAAGAGGTTTGGTAAAGATGTCAACCACATTATTCGTGGTATTACAATAGATCAAGTCAATTTTCTTTCACTGTATCCTTTCTCTTACAAAATGGTGTTGGATTTCAATATGCTTTGTTCTAGCATGATAAATTGGATTGTGAGCCAATTTAATAGAACTCTTAGATTGTCACATTTGAGAACAATAGGCTTCATTTTTTATTGCCAATATCTTCAAGAATTATCCTTAACCAAACAACTTCACAAGTAGCATTACATAGAGCTTTGTACTCATCTTCTGTTGATTAAAAAGAAACAGTTGGTTGTTTCTTACTCCTCCATGAGATGACCCCTGTACAAATGTTGAATGCATATCCTGAATTTGATTTCCTGTCATCAGGATTTTCGGCCCAATCTGAATCAAAGTAACTTGTCAAATCAACATCACAATCATCAGTATACATAATACCAAAATTAATAGTTCCTTTAATATATCGAAGAACTTTCTTCACAACTATCCACTGGCTTTCAAGTGGTCTAGCCATGAAATGACTAAGGATGTTGACTGAATATGCTATGTCTGGTGTGGTAGTAGTGAGATAGTTGAAACTTCCCACCAACTATCGATACAAACTACCATTTGCCTCTTTAGTTTCATCAACACTAGATAACTTAACATTTGGTTCTAAAGGTGTTGACACTGCCTTTCTTTCACTCATATTGAACCTTTTCAGAATCTCGCTTGTGTATTTGTTGAGTGAGCATTGTTTTACCGTCTTCTCTCCATATTTCCAAACCTAAACAATAATGCATTTCACCAAGATCCTTCACTTCAAACATTTGTGATAACTGAATTTTAATATCTTCAATCAAGTGAGAAGCACTACCTATTATAATCAAATCATTAACATATAAAGATACCAAGGCAAAATTCCCATTTTCATCCTTTTTGACATACAAATTAGGATTATTTTTTCTTTTCACAAAACCATTATGTGCAAAGAATGAATCAATCTTAATATAACAATATCTAGGTGCTTGTTTCAAACCATATATATCTTTCTTTAGCTTACACACAAGATCCTCTTGTCCTTTATTTATAAATCCTTCACGTTGAACCAAATAAACTTCTTCTTTTAAATCACCATTCAGAAATGCAGATTTAACATCTAACTGATGGATTTCGAATTGTGTTGTGTAGCTAATGCAATCATGACCCTAATTGTAATTAACTTAGCTACAGGTGCAAACATGTCCTCATAATCAATTCCTTTCTTTTGTGAATATCCTTTTGCAACTAATATAGCCTTGTATTTGTCAACACTTCCGTCTGCATTATATTTGGTTTTATACAACCATTTAGATCCTATGGGAACTTTGTTTTCCAATAGTTTTTTTGATTCCCATGTTTCATTATTCATTATTGATTCATATTCTTCATTCATTGGATTTTTCCATTCTTTATGATCTTTAGCTTGTTCATAAGTAACAAGTTCTACAACATTCATTACTTGTGTCATCAATGCATAATCTTTATACCTAGAAGGTACCTGAATTTTTCCTCATGACTTCCTTTCAGTTCCACCACTTTCATTTCTTTTTTTCTGTGGCGTAATATCCCTTCTGGGTGAATCAAGAGTGTTTGTAGTATCCATGTTGCTTCCACTTTGTTCCTGTACCTATTCTTGGTCATGTACCTGTTCTTGTTCATCATCTATCTCAAATTGTACATGAGCATCACTAGACCTTTTAACCAGTAGGCTCATCCTCTTCCCCATGCCTTCGCCATCCTACAGGAAACACATAAGCTTGCACACACATAGGGCACTACCTTTTCGGGAGAGTCCTGGAGTGTGCAGCATACAACATGTCTAGTTGATGGTCGATTTGAGTGATACAAAAGATCTGATCATCCAGCATGCTTCGCATTTCAAATATTAGTGCTAGGTACCCCGGGTTGGTGAAAGGATGTTGTTCCTGCCAATTTCCTTCAACAAAGGCCAAGGGAAATGGCCCCTGTGCTCCTTCGCTTTCATTTGCTTCACTGGCTTGATGTGCTTGCTGGTTGTTTGGCTGAGTCACCTCCTCTGGAGATGCATCAGTGGGTGGGTCATTTTTTGTTGTTGCACAACACAGAGCCTCTTCCTCAACATAGCAGGTGGTGAATTCTTCTGCCGGGTGAGTTGTGTTGTAGCCACGTGGTAATCCCAGAGGCGAAATCTTGTCTTTAGTGCCAAAATCAGTGGGAGGATTCCAATTGTCCAAGACTTTAAACAGAGGGTTCTCGGGATAGATTTGCATGGCCTCGTCTAGGGTGATCTCTTCCACATATGCCATTGAAGGCGTTCGAGGTCTCCCAGACTCCTTGTTTCTTCGCGAGGATGCCAAATCCAACGCCTTCTCGAACTTCTTCTGCCTCTGCCTACGGGATTCAGATGAGTACCAAGCTACGCCCCTGCGTGGCTTTCCTCATGCCCTGGGCATGTTGAAGAACCTAGAGATGTCTAAATTTCTCGGCAGATGAATAACCCTGCTCCAAAACTCCGGTGGCTCTGCGTTCGGCTTTGCGAAATTCAAACGCCTCTCATTTCTGTTGAGGCGGGTGATAAGGAGGAGGATGATGGTGACTTCCATGGTCATTAAAGCTGGCATCCTAGTGCTCTGGTGCACTGTCCTTTTCACTTGCGTGAAGGGCCTCGTCTCCTGGTTAATCCTACACGAGCTCGTTCCCATTTAAATGTTGAGGGGATGGTCGCTGGTGGGTTGTATTAATGGTGCAGCCTGGCATTTTCCCGCGTGTCTCGGCTCTGCAATGTGGCACCCCATCCGGGGTATTTAATATTTTCTTATGTAATATGTTATTTTACACTTGGTCAAAACTTCACTCAAATTATTTTCACTAAACATAAACTAACCAATTCTATGAATTCACTAATAATTAAATACATTGTCATTATGATGGATGGGCCATTGCAAAGTGTGTTCAATATTAATTTTTACAGGTGGAAAATTAAATGAATTCAAACATAGTGTGATTGTATGTGATTACAACAATAATATTCAAAGAACATCGAAAATAATTCTATGATTGCATATAAGAATTGTATACATTATTAATAAGAGCAAAGCATGCCCTAGAGCCCCAAATCTAATTACAAGAAACAAAGTTATGGTGAACAACACCATGACCATACGTCAATGTTAGGAAAACATTTTAGTCTAAAAGAGTTGTAACAACTAACGTTTTAGTCTAAAATAGTTGTAACAATTGGAGGCAATCAATTCCCTCTAATCCAACTCAAGCGATCACATCAATTGGAACAAACTCTAGTTACAATTTCCATTTGACAATATATATTAAATGAAACATACTAAATGGTAATGTCCCAATGGGTACTCATGATCACCACGGAAAAATAAAAGGGACGAAATCCCATATGTACTCATGATCACCACGGATAAATAAAAATATGAACTATAAAAGTTGTTCCAGGTTTGATAATCTTTGTAAGAAGTAGCATTGGAAAATGCAACTCTTGCCACTATCTAATACAATCTTGCAATTTTATCTTGATTTTGATTGGTGAAAAATCAATATAATAATATTCCCTAAAAAAGTTGTGATGTGTTTCACCAACTCAACAAAATTTGAGACGAACCTCCTTAGAAAATTAATCTTCCCTAAAAAAGCCTAAACTTCTTTTCTAGACCTAGGAAGTGATAGGGTCTGAATTGCCTCTACCGTGATGGGATCAATCCTCACTCCCTTTGTTGATACTATATGGCCTAACAGCTTCCCCTCCTTCATATCAAACATAGATTTCTTGGGATTTAAGGAAAGGCCGAACCTCCGACATTTCAAGAAAACTTTCCTCAAGTGATAGTGGTGCTCATTATCAGACCTAGAGAAGACTGTGATGTCATCCATATAGATCACCACAAACTGATCTTTCTCCCCGATGAAGGCCATGTCCATGGCTCGCTGAAACGTTTCTCCTACGTTCATAAGTCCAAACAGAATCTTGGCATACATGAATGTGCCCCAGGGAGTGGTGAAGGTTGTCTTCTCTTTGTCCTTGGGCATGACTGATATCTGATTATAGCCAGATAAACCATCAACCATGGATATCCTAGATGCACCAATTACCCTCTGCAATATGTGTTCCATGTTGGGCAAGGGATAGTTGTCTTTCTTTGAGCTCCTGTTCAGGTTCCTGAAGTCAACATAGAGCCTGATTTCCCCACTTTTCTTCCTCACTGGGACCAAATTGGCCACCCACTCAGAATATCTCAAGGGGACAATGATTTGGGCATCTAACAACTTCTTTACTTCTCTCTCCATGATAGACAACAACATGGGATTTATTTGTCTTAACTTATTCCTAAATGGCTTAGCCTCTTCCTTCAGTGGGATCTTGTGTTCAATGACAGACGTGTCAGATGTCTTGAGGTCTTCATAAGTCCATGCAAACACATCAACAAATTCTCTTAATAACTCAGTATATTCGGCCCTCTGTTCTTTGGTCAGGCTGCTTGACAACTTGACAAATTTGGGCTCCTCCTGTGTGCCAATGTTTCATTCAGCTGTGTCGGTGTCTTCATCCGAAACTTCACCCTTTACCGCCACGTCATTCTCGTCGAACAATCTTTCTAAAGGGACTAGTCCCTTCAGAATGTGATTGCTAGGAAGCTAAATAATCTGGTGATTATCGATTTTATTTAAAAATACCTCAGGGTAAGGGTGACTTTCAAGGTTAGGATATTGATCAATGTGCAACATAGAAAATTCATCAACAGACTGCAGAAAATTCTTAATTTCAAGATCGTCTTCGAATACCTTCGAATGTCTGACATTGTCCGGTACAAATGGCGTATATTTTATCTCAACATCATATTTGATCTTAGGCGGTGGAGGGATCCTGAACAAACTCGCTGAAACAATTAAGGAATCGACCAAAGCATTTTTCTCCCTTGGAATAAAAGAGATGTTGAAAGATGAGAAGAAATTGTCAATCAGGTCCCGTACCTCATCTTTGTAACTCCTGAGTCGAGGATGTTTGGCCCGATAAGCATTTCTGACTTGTCGAATAATCGGCTCAGCATCTCCGAACACTGCTATCTCCTCTATTCCCATTTCTTTTGCAGCCCTTAAACCCAGAACCAGAGCTTCGTATTCTACCACATTATTGGTGGCTTCAAATTCTAGCTTGTATGACAGGGATATGGTTTCCTGAAAAGGTGACACCAACACCACTCCAGCGCCAGCGCCTTCCCTAGAAGAAGACTTGTCGAAAAACATCTTCCAAACAGAGGTGGTTTGAAGAGGCATCTCGTGATTAAAATGGGGTTTCCTTCTGATTTTAAAAGGGGCTTCAGGAGCATCAGTGAGCTGCAATAAACTAGATCCCAAATCAGTGTCTAGTGCAAAGATAGGGTGATTGGTTGGGTTTTCCTCATCACTAACAATGTAGGCTAGTTGGGATTCTCTATACAACCTCCTGTGTTCCCCTCCAAAGACTGGAATGGTAGCATATGTGAGATCCATTTGTAATGTTCCTCCAAGATTTTTAATCCAAGATCTTGACAACATCATGCTGAACTTGGGAGGAACTTCGGCTACTACAATGTCCATGACCACACTTTTCATTGGCAGCTGAAACAAAGAGACCACCAAGTATTTGATGACTCTGATGCATTGCACCCTCCTTGAATCAAAATAGTACAAATCATGGTTAGCCTTCTTCACCTCTAGTCCCAATTCTTCCATGACTATTTTGGGCATAAGGTTGTGGGAAGCTC
>CBVK0101051051.1:0-16492 GCA_900067695.1 Picea abies | reverse complement strand
TGTCCCTACGCATTTCTTCACCTTCATCAAGAGTCCAAGTAGGATTGTATGGAGTCTTATTTGGTGTAGAAGTTCCCTTTTTTGGTGGCATGTTGGCAAAGTATCACTTTAAACCTTCATTTTGAGGTGGTTCTGCTAGACAATCTTCCTTTATTGTATCTCCAAAATTTCATCCCTTATGAGTATGAACTTTTATTTTTTATAGGTCTCTAATATTTATTCTCTTCAATGCCATAGGTCTAATAAAAATTGGATGTGCCAAGTGGAATTTATGGTAACTTCCCCACAACTTGCTGATTTTTGGCCTTTGCAGGATGTCTCACTTGTATAGCGTGCCCTGCACAAAATAATTGATATAAAATTCTGAAACTCATACCAGAAATAATACGTTCTGTCCACTATCCAATGTAACTAGTCTCACTCAATTTAGATACTCTAGGAATAATTTATGATTGTTTTACCTGAAACACCTGCTTGAGACTATTCAATAGGACTAGTCAGATACCCTATCTTCCACAGGGTGTATCTACACATTTACTATGACCGAGAAGCTGAAATTTCTACCACATATACCTTACTAATTTCTGAGAATAGCCTTTGGATTTTAGGATCTGAAACATTACAGAAAATTTTTTATAGTGAAAATTCCGCAATGACTCAATTCAGGATGATTCTAGAACCCTATCTTAAAAAGGATTTATCTCCGAAAGTATAAGGCCTCAGGCACTGGATTTTTAATCCAATGGACCGTGATCCATTTGATAAATATCCTCCAAGACATTCCTTCTGAATCGTTGTAGAAAACAATTTATAGCAAAAATGCCACGGTGTCTCAGATGTAGCAGTGAAACCCCAAGACCTTGAGCTCTGATACCATATGTTAAGAACCATATATCAATATAGCATAGAAAAACCTCAGAATAAGTACTCAACGCCTTGAAAAAGAGACAATTTCAGATAATAACCCTCTTCAAGGGGGAAACCTCCTTTTACACCACATAAATGTTCAAGTACAAGATAATGAAAATGTCTCCTTGGTATATATAGGAGACTAGGAGGTATAATTACAAGTAATGGAATAAAGATGACATAAATAAAATAACATTAATAATGTAATATGCCCCAATTAAGGGGTAATGAACCAATATTAGGGCTTAATAGTTTGATGGCATTGAAGCTCGAGTTGGTGATTTGGTTTTCATTATGTTAGAGGATACATTAGCCAAATCCATGAAGCTTCCTCAGTAAGGATAACATTAGTTTAAAAACAATCTCGTGGAACAGGGGTCCTGGGATCGAATCTTATGTCTAACTAGCCAAAAACCAGATCGGAAGGGAGTACCAACTACATGGATCATAGAGAAATGGAAGAACCTCATGTTCGTACTACATAAAAACATTACCTATGAAGGATGGTATGTTGTCATGTTTTTATTTCACTTTGAGGATGGTCAACATCTAAATTTTCCATTTTATCTTCATCAAAGCTTGGCTCATATGGCTAAATGAATATAATCAAACCCTAAGAATTTCCATCATAGTCTATATCATCACAGGTTGGTCAATATTTTAATTATGGAAGAGTTGAGGCAATGCAAAGATAATTAGGATATTTTTTTATCTATAAATGGGTTTATTGTTGGAGGGGATCCACAGGGGAATATACCACAGGTACCTGTTATTGTCCTTAATTTTAACATCAAGAATGATAGTGAAGTCCTAAACTCCCGTGGAGCTAAGGAATTCACAATTCAAAATAATTCCCATAAGAAAACTCTCCCAAGAATAAAATACCATCCTGACATCCCTGTGACATCCATTGTTCCTATCCCTACCATGTTGCCAAACCCTGCCCCTATAATTCCGACTCATGTTGTTCCCATTACACCCACGATTCTCGTCAAAATTACAAGAAGGGTTACCATGATCATGGCTTAGCAAAACCCCAAAGCATCGAAACCCAATCCTTCATGCTCAATAAAAAATACGATTCAATTAGATCTAGAACCCATTCCTACTGAATGAAGCAATGTTCAACATCAAATATCCTTGATTCATGTGTTCAAAAGCTCTAAAAATAAACCATCCAAGTGTGGTATACCTGAATGTTCATCCTCACTCGAATTTGTGCATCATGATGTTAATAATACCACTGATTACTATGATCCTCCCCAATTTCGTGATGATCGATCCATCTTGTTGAGACTTGAAAGAAAAGATCGACGCATTGACATCCTCAAGGCTGAAGTCAAAGACCTAAAAGTATTTGACCATTGTATCAAGAGTGAGAGTGAAACTATGAAGGAAGGGTGTGCCTAATTGCAGAGGCAAGTTGATGAATTAAATGTGCACAAGGATAAACTTCAGAAGCTTTTCAAAAGGAAGCATATCTAGATTGAGTCATTAGCTTCATGAAATCAAAGTTTAGAGAAGAAACTCAAGGTAGCCAAAGGAAATAAGGCACCAAGAGTTAATATATCCATTGGCACTTGATCAAATATAGGGTTATAAACTTATCATATTTGAGGACTTTATATCAGGACACCATCTGCATTTACATATATATGTTTTATTTGTGTGAGGACACTCAAAACCTCAGGCATGGGAGAGATGTTGGGCTCCCAAATTAATGCCATTTGACCCTTTTCCCCTTTCAATACCACTTCTAACATTACAAAAACCACTCTTTCATAACATTTTTTCTAAAATGGTCATCCGAGGATCATAAAGTGAATATGATGATTTATTATGTGTTTTTCCATAGTATTTGATTAATTAGAGGATTAAAATCAGATTATTTCTAATGATGGTTAATGAAGCCAGGTCTTGTAACCCAAGTTGGCGTTTATCATATATCGAGGCTTCTAGAAGAGAATGCAAGAAGTGAGTTTTCTTCACAACAGCTTCAACATGCTCTCAAGTTCTTAACATTGGTTCTAAAAAGCACAGGAAAGGCACCAGGTAGCAGTCAAATTTCTAGTCAATTGTCCCCAAGTTGGAGTGCCATCGAATAAATCAGTTTGAGAACATGAGTTGGAGATATTATCATGTATTTCATGTCATGAGAATATCTTCCTGAATACTTCTAGAAGTTTTCTTGTTGTGTAAAAGATTAATTAAGTCAATTGTTGTATTGTCGATGAGTTTGATGCATCAAGATAGGGATCCATTGGATCGACCTATGTATACTTAGAATTGTCATGTATGAATCCATGTTAAGGATTGTGTGAGAATAAGGTTGAATTTATGAATTTTGAATGTGATTTTCAATTGAAGGCGAGAGTTGGGAACGTCCATATGATACAATCAATGAGTTTGTAGATCGTTATGACTATTGCTATGTATTAATATTATGTGTTGATTAATAAAGGAATGTTGTTATGAGAAATTTTGTGTTCCAAGTCCAATTTTCTCCTGTATACTCTTAACGCAGTGACTCGCTGACTGACTAGGGCCCACCACATCTGGTTTTCGTTTCCTTCTCTGTTAGTATAGGCGTGTGTTATTTTGTTGTAGAGGTAAAATTTATTTCATTTTTATTTAAAGCTTTAGTCTTCTTTATTCTTTCATTTTTCAAATAAATATTGTTACATATAACTCTATTATGTTCTTTGATTAATAAGTGCCCGATTTTGCATCAACATATTGGCTTCATTGAATTGTTCAAAATCCATAAGTGAAGGACGCTAACAGGGAACTCTGTTCTAGCGCTCATCATAGAAGAATTTGTCATATTAGATTGCTATGTGCTTGACGTTCTTTCCAATATGATTTGTGTAATATCAATTTGGTAATTTGCTATATTAATTGTGATTTGAAATAATTTGGATCATTTTATGAACATAACTCTATAGTAGATTGATTTTAATCTTGAAACCCTCACTGTCATTATATGAAATTGCTTTGATATACACAATGACTTAATTACCAGTGCTTTGGTTTGATCCAATATCAAGCATAAAAAACAACCATTGTGTCGTCTTCCTCAAAAGAGTTCAAGTTGTCTTTTAAGATACAAGGATATATCATTTAAAGATTCCAAGATTGGTATCATATTTTGGATTGTGCATATAACCTTGCTTATGATTTGACTTATTGGATTGATCTCCATAATTATTTATTTTCCTTCTAGTTTATTACTTGAATGTTTTTGATTATAGGTAGTTTAGTGTCTAATTTAAGTTATAATTCTTTCCATGCTTTTTTTCATAGATGAAGTGTTGTTGAAGGTAGCAACAAGTTGCTTCTTAACAATTAGGGGTTAAATATTAAGTGAAAAATAGTAATCCTTCGGTCCAGTAAGTAAACTTTTGTTTTTCTACCCAATATACATAGATTTCTTTGTTTTGTTTACAACAAGCATTATTTCCCATAGAATAAGATAGTGTTGATAATCATCTTAGTGTATTAACCCCTGCACATACAATGTTAGCATCTCTAAGTTTACGCCCCCAAATTGATGATTACATGTTCAACAATTAAGTCAATTAATTAGCTTGACACTCCTTACCTTAACTTATGTAAAAGGCATATCAACCTTGAAATGAGTACTAAAGTAGTTGGGTAGACTTCCTTTAGTGCCAAGTGGTAAGTGAAAAACATGCATATTTATTCCTTGTGTTTGGGAAGTGAGAGAATCATTCTCACCGTCATTCTAACCTGGTATGAGATACAAGAGGAGGGGAATGAAACCTATAACAGAGCTTGAATTGTGATTATAATGGGAATTAAAAGTAGAGTTAGGCTATTATGTTGTCTGCATGTAATTTTGTTGTGAAATTTCCATTGTGAATCCATGTAGATCCAAGCATTGATATTTTCCTCGCCAGTCTATGCTAGATCCTAGAAAAAAAGTGTGATAGCTTGAGTTGTGCAAACTAAAGGGGGAAGGAAAGTTGGTGAGTTGGTATGTTTGGGTGAGTGAATAGTTTGTGTAATTATTGGGAAATTGGGTAAAGAGAGGGAGTGCTTGTTTGTCCTTATGGACTCATAGCCCCAGCTCGACGGTGCCCTATTGCATAAAGACTAATGCAACAATGTCGATGGCTAGGAGGAATGCCCCACATCAACAACCAATTGTGTGATCTTTCTTCAAAATATAAATATCTACTTTAATGTGTTTATTACGAGTTTATGATGTGTACTTCACTAATTTAATGTCTTGTTATTTTAATGAATTATCTACATGTTTAATTATAAGTAAATTAATGTAAAATGTATGAGTTTGTTGGTCATATTGCATATATAAGGAATCATATAACAAGACAAAGAAAAATTGTATTAGAGTAATCATTAGTTATGGTGAATTTGATGGAAATTGGTGAATATTTCCAGTGCCCCACCATCCCAACAGGCATAGGGGTGGTTGGGTGTGTTATCGAACCAATTTCTACCATTGCAACTGCAAAGATCCAAAAATAATATTAAGAGAAGCTCAAATAGGTGGAGAGCCTCTTACATTCACAAATGTGGGTAAAGGGGACCCCACTACATTTCATTGTTGGCGACAATAGCTAGAAAAATCTGATCTCAATCAAGGTCATCAAGAGATTGAATATACCAACGAAACCACACCTCCAACCATACATCATCAGTTGGTTGAACCAGGGACAAGACCTCCATGTTAGCAAGTACTGTCACATGTTCTATGGCATCAATCCCTTTAAATATGAGGTGTTATGTGATGTTTCCCCACTTGAAGTTTTTTATGTTCTTTTAAGACAACCCTATATGTGTAAACACCATGTTGTTTACGAGTCCAGGCCTTGTAGTGTCATTGTTACTTTAGGAGGCCAAATCTACATGGTACCAAAGGTAGTTCTGACTACTATGGTTTCCTTGATCTTGGAAAAGTAGTGTCGAAAGGTAATCTCTAAGATAATTTTTTTTTTTCAAATTCATGGTTTGGATGGAAGGTGAATGGAAGGTCATTGTGACTTCAACCGCATCAACACGTGAACTCTCTACATAGTATAATCATTTGGACAAGATTGTAGAGGAATACAAAGATGTATTTTCTTCACCTACAGGGGTGCCTCTGTACTACTAGGTAAAACATTCAATTGACTTGATACCTAGTGCTATTTTACCTAATGGCCCAATATATAGATCCTCTCTTATAGAGAATGTGGAAATAAGATGTCAAATTCACAAGGTCATCCAAAAGGGACACATTTGACCAAGCTCCTCACCTTGCAAGAGATCAATTGTATTGGTGCAAGAGAAGGATGGGACATGGCGAATTTGTATTAATTATAGAGCCATGAATAAGATCACTATTAAGAACCAATACTTGATTTCCCAGATTGACAATCTTCTTGATCATCTTAAGGGTGCCAAGTTATTTAGTTAGATTGATCTAAATTCAAGCTATCACTAGGTCCTAATTGAACAAACAGATCTATGGAAGACCACCTTTAAGTATAAAGAAGGCCAATTAGTGTGGTTGGCCATGCCTTTTGTCTTAACTAATGGTTCGACAACCTTCATGAGGATGATGGATGATATCTTGAGAACTTTTACAAAATATTTTGTGGTCATATATTCAATGACATCCTCATCTTGAATAGAATTTAGGTACAACATTTGCAGCACATTCAAAAAATCGTGAGCACTTTATGGAAACACACGTTATATTTCAATATAGAGAAATGATCATTTGTCATCTAGAGAATTCGATATCTAGGATACATTCTGGATGAACATGGGATGCATGTAGACCCAACGAAGATCCAATTCATTTGTGATTTCCCAACCCTCTAACATAGCTCTGCAAATTCTTGGGCTTTGCCAATTTCTACCATAGGTTCATGTTGGGGTTCTCTCATATTTCTTGGCCCTTAAGCCAAGTTCCTAAGGGTGGAACTAAATCCAAGTTTCTCGGTTTGAGTCACAATAGAAAGCATTTGAAGATCTAAAAGACAACCTCTCCTTGGCACCAATTCTCACTCTGCCAAGCCTGGAACAACCATTTGAGATTAAGACAAATTCCTCTGACTATGCTATTAGTGTACTATTCACTTAGCATGGAAATCCAATGGCCTATCACAATGAGACACTCTATGATGTTGTTTGCAGGTATCCCACCTATTAGAACAAATATTGAAATTTCTAAACTTTGTGTCCATGCCATTTTTTTCAAGTTGTGCTAGCTTTAAATCCTTGTCGCCTGGTTTAAGCTTTTTAGCCACAGTAAACCTCTAAACCTTTCACCATTGTCTTCAAGCTTCTCTAGCATCAAAATCTCAAAACCTTGCATCAGAATTTGTCAAAAGTTTCAAAGCTTCACATCCAATTTGTCGAGGCCCTCCCATCTCTTTTTGTTCACAATTCCTCGAAAAGGGTCTTAAAAAAACACCAAGTTGCATTTGTTTTGTTAAACCAGGCTACAGTTCTTTTATATATAAAATTAAATATAAATTGTATTATTTTAAAATTATTTTATATAATTTTAAAATTATATTTTATCATTATTTTAAAAGTTTGGTTAAAAAGGGTTTAATTTATTCAAACCTAGGTTGTATCTAGATCTTTGAGTTATCAAATATATCCAAACCCATATAATATCCCGAATCCAAATGTCGAGCCCGATAACATGCTCTTGCGCCAAGTATTTTTATGTAAAAAGTATTGGACCAATTACCATCAAGCTCCAGTGTCCATCCATTTATCATGAATTGAATACCAAGGTCACATCACATGCCAAGTCGCAAGACAACATTCATAAGGCACCAAGTGGAGAGCTCACAAGAAGCCAAAGTATTGCAGTACGCATCGACCAACACATACAAAGAGAAAACAAATATAAGTACTCGCACGAGGGTGTTAAATCAAATGATAAAGTTCAAAATGTTATTTTCAACTGAGCTAGGCTGATTATCGAATGAACTGCAATGGTATTTTTAAATTTATTTGCAGACAGATGAGGCTTATTCATTGTCCTCTTCTTCGTTCCATGTGTTTCAGAATAGGGGGAGAAAACACAGTATTAATCAATAAATAAACTAGATTGGGATAGATTCGTGTTGTGGCTTTTGTGGAAATCCCTTGCAATTTTAAATACAGGTATATGCACAAGCATCCGACCATCCATATCAAATGCATATCAACGCCATTCGGGTACTTCGGGCCTTCCAACCTGCACAAAGTTTAATCACTCCCCAACAGGTCCGAAGTCAAGGTTCCTTTCACTAATTTCCATTTTTATCACCATTCCAAATGCCAGGTTCCATTTTGGGATTTTGACCACTGGCTGAATTCATTTTCCATTTCTCATTTCACTAGAAGGCCAAAGGCCCGAAGTTAGGGTTCCATGGGTAAAAGTTCCTCTTGGTTATATTCGCTTATTTGCAAAGCTATTTGTTGTTAAAGGCTGTCAATATGATTATTATGTTCTGGTTATGGATATACTGGGTCTAAGTCTATGGGGTGTTTGGAATACTTTTGGTCAATGAATTTTGACGAAGATGGTGGCATTGCATTGTTGTTTAAAATTGTTTCCATATTCAAGAAGATGTACTCAATAAAACATGTCCATGAGGATGTGAAGCTTGGAAACGTTTTGCTTGGTTCACCAGAGACATCAGATGAAAATAAACTTTTCCTTGTTGATCTTGGGTTGGTAATAAAGAACATATCCAGGGTCCTTAATCTTTCCTCGAACTAGTTTTCTTGATGGAATAATATCTCGAAAAGCCATAATGGGGAGTCTAAATGTGAGATAAGTCATATTGCTTATGTGAAACTTATATTGCTTAAGATCTCTGTTGTTAATGGAATTTTAGTGGGTAGACTAAAACAATCCCCTGCTTCATAAGATTGTATCAATATCAACACAGAATCCATCAATGATATTCCTCTTCCTCATGCTCAACTTGGCCTCTTATCCACTTTGGAGATCGCTATCACTCAGGGATAAGAGTCAAGAATCATATCTAGATTTCAAGACATAAAAATAATGAGTCCTAGGGTACCTGACAACATTGCGAGCAATTGGCGATGGGGGATTTGTGATGTGCGAGTCTGTCTCTGTCAAAGAACAACACCTATTATTGTATTGGATGGGATTGGGTTATGCAAGTTGCAGGGTTCAAACTTATCTTCTCTTGGACAAAAATAACACTCAGTCCATTACCTGTCTGCTTGTTGGATGGTTTCATAAGTAGAATGGTAAGTAGTGTTAGAGATAATGCTTTCATTAATGTTGTGTACTAAGTCGGGGGATTTGGTTTGAGGTTTTGTAGGATATTGTTGAGATATTCTCTCAACCTACATCTCCATATTTGGAGTTAGTTGGATCTCACTCCAACTATATATACTTATTGTATTTTGATGTGTTAAGGTAACACAAACTATTATTTTGTGTGAGTTAATTGTGCAATGGCTGCTCTATCAATTTCTAATCTGGTATCAAACCCTGTTCTGGCTTGATTCCCTCACGGGAAGGCTAGGAAAATGTGAGAGAGGTAATTGTAAATCTTCTATAACATAGTAGGATTAGTGTAGGTGTGTGAGTGATTGATAGAGTGCATATATTTTTGTGTGTGAGCCACGTTCTGTAGAACGAGAGAAGATCTGCCACCTTAGAAGAAGTCGTTGAAGGAGAAATTTGCAGATCGTTGTGGTTGTTATGGTGTGTTAATGGTTTTCGCTGGATAGACAACAATTTGGTAGAGGCTGCGCATGAGAGGACTGTTGTTCGAAAATTGCTAAAATTGTTGCAATCTTGTTTTTCTGTTGTAGCATGAGAAACACTACAAAAAGAGAGAAAATCTGCTGCTAATTTGTTGAACATAATAGATCACTGGTGATATAATTTAAGCTGAGAATTGAAGAGATAAATATCAGATCTGTGGTCCAAATCACATCTTGAGTGAAAGAGTTGAAGAGAGTCATCGCTGACATCTGTGTGTTGGAGAACTATTGCAGCTGTGTATGTCACTCTTAAATATTTGGAGGATCCGGCATGTGGTAGATCACTATTGAATGTGAATGGAGGAGGATTTGTTCTGTATTTGTTGCCATCATCTACATAAGAATAGTATATCGATCGCGGAGCTGCTGGAAATTTCATTATTTCATACCCGAAATTTTTATTAATACATCAATGAGGGGAAGTATAACGTCATTGAATTTCTTTCTTTCAACGACCCATGCAAAACATTGTCCAAAGAATAGAGGAATCAATAATGTGTGGGGAATTATTTGGTGTGGAAATTTTCATAAGTTATAAGTTCTCTATCAAATATGTATTAGCACATGTTTTTTGGTTTGTAAAATTTTGTAATGCAGAACCAAAATTATAGAACAGACTAGCATAATTTTAAATTGATGGTTCTCCACGACATGAGAAATGTTGGCCCTTGACCAAGTTTTGAAGGATCTGGTCAAGTTTGACCTATTTTCCGACTTCAGCAGCTTGTCGAAGGATGAGCGCAAGACGAAGCAGAGATCGCAGGATCTCAACCCCTTTTTGGGTCCTTTTTGGGATCTGGGAATATGTAAGGGGTATGGGATGTCGGCTCGTGGGTTTTACCCATGATTAGGCCTATTTTGTATGTATAAATAGAAGGATAGGCAATGTAAGAAGAATTGTGAGTGTTTGTGCAAGTTGACTAAGTGCTAAGAGATTGGATCTGTCTAATCAAGGATTGTAAGACTTCATGCATACTGTGTGAGACTTGCAGAGCTAAGTGCAAGTCATTGTAGCAAGACTGTGGAAGGCTTTGTGCTGGAATGCAAGGAAGAAGGATCTAGCCAGCTGCGCAGATATTATTTCCTATGCAGAGTAAGGTTTTTGAGGCTCTGTGCATGTAACCCATTGAAGAAGCTAATAAAGAAGAAGAGTTGGTGGACGTATCCCCATGGGTGGATGAACCACATAAATGCTGTGTTATTATGCTCTGTGCAATGTTCTAATGTATTTGTGTGTTATTTGCTAAGTGCTGGATAAAGATAGATAGATAGAGTTGTTGATGCTTGGTGCTTATGATGAATCTGGATGTTATACCTAACATATATGGATGTGCTTAGTGCTTGAACTTACTAGATATGATCTATTTATTTATGCTAAGTGCTTACTCACTTTAGACTGGGGTGGATGTTGCGACACTCTGTTTTATCTACGAAATAGACAATGGGTAAATAATGATGAACTAATAGTGTTAAGTGATCTATTAAGTATTATAATCATAGATCTGTGTCCCAGCTAAGGTTGCAGACACTCGAGTCCTGCAACCACCCCTGCCTCTACCTCGGGTGAGACTTCATCTGCTTCAAAAGTGTTGCCAAAAGGGTCGGTAGTTAGGGTTTTGTTGGTGCGTTGTTGTAGCGTTGAACCCTGGGTCTGCCCCTATGCCAACAAATGGTTTTGTTGTCAGGACCTGGAACTATAATTGTTGGGAACTGAAGAGAACTTTTGTGTGTAGATCTACTGCTAAAGTGCGCAGTATCGGACCTGAAACTATGATTGCTGGGAATTGAAGAGAAGTTCTGCGCGTAGATATACTGATGAAGTGCGTAGTTAGGACCTAAAACTGTGATTGCTAGGAACCGAGAAAGAAGAATCTTTGTGCAAATATTCCACCTGACATTGTGAAATCTCTGTGCGTAGATCCATTTTCCCGGTACACAACATTCTACTTGACCTGAGGAGCTCTGTACCAAGAAAAAAGGTCATATCTGAAGAAAAGAGGTAAGATCTGTAAGCTATGTGCTTTGATACAAGTAAGAATAGTGAAAAGTTATAGATCTGAATGCTTTGTGCTTTGTAGAAGTAAGATTAGTTGAAATTTTTGTTTCAAAAGTATGAATCTAGGTATGTTTGATAGATTCTATCCTAGCTTGAAAACTAGGATATTAATAGATGAAAGAATATTTGATATGAATAGATTTGATATGAATAGTGAAAAATATGTTATACCTATGCATAGAAAGAATGTTTGGACTAATAAGTATATGCAGGATCCTAGAAAGATTTTTTTGCAAGTTAGCTACCATGATCCTAGTACGCAGTACATGAAAGGCTGGGGATCATTTAAGATAAATAGAGGATTAAATATTTTTTACAATTGCAGAAGATCGAGACATATTGCTAAGGAATGCCTTGGGAAAAGACCCAGTTGTCTTTGTTGTAAAGCTATGGACCATGAAGTGTTGGATTGCCCTAGAATGATTGCTAAGATAGAAGGAATGAATCTGAATATAGAAAACACTAAGGTAGATCCAGAAATAGCAGAACCCCAAAAAGAATCAAAGAAAGTATTGCTACAAATAAATGAAACCTTGAATGACCACCGACATGTCATATTATCGGAGATCTTCAAAGAAAAAGAATGCCTTGAAGCAAGAATATGATACTTCGACGTTGATTGTGTTCTAGATGAGGAAACATAGGTGAATATTATGACAGAAAGAACTTGGGAACTGTTAGGAAAGACTGCTATGATTCCTTCATTAGGAGGAATATAGGGTTATTCAGAGGAAAGATGATAAACCTATGTGGAAGGCTCGCTCAGATACCTATGTCTGCCAATGGAACTTTGACATAAGAAGATTTTGAGATTATTATATTTAGCGAGGACATCACCCCATTTACCATGTTATTAGGAAAAACTTGGATTGATAGAGATCGAGCCAGACAAAAGGAAGAAGAAGAAGTTTTGGGGCAGAAGAAGCAAGAATTAAAAAATTTCATGACTAGAAGGATCACACACTTGATCGAAGAACATCTGAACAGATTGAAGCTATTTAACACTAGAGACCTAGATGTTGAAGTTGCAAGAACACTAGAGGATCCACAGAAGATTGAAGTACCTATCCTAGACAAAGAAGAAGTATTATCCAAGAACCCTAGGGAAGAATCTCAAAAGTGCGAAGTGACTAGGTCAAAAAAAGACAAAATTCAGAATGGAAAAAGGAATACCGAGACAAATATCGCTGGAAATAAGGATAGAAAGTTAAGTAAGAAGAGAGCCAAGATCGATAATTTGCAGAAGGCTCCAGAGGGAACCTCGCAGAAGGAAAACTTGAAAAATTGGAGCTTCGCCAGGATATCAAGACAACGACACATGGCACTTCGCCATGGCGAAGCAATATATCCATTGAGGACATTATAACCATTGGATCAATGCTCTGAACGGATAGAAATCCATTTATAGCCAGCCAGCTCGCTATCTAACCATTGGGACTACGCCATAGCGGATAGAAACGTGTTAATGAAGGCCTCATACCCGTTGCAAGCGACCCATTGTCAAGTTACCTATTTATCCCACCGCACCACACATCGAAAACACTTTTTCCAATTGAGAATTTGAGCCCTCAGACTAAGTTGAGTTTATATAGTGATCATCGTGCTTCTACACTCTATCTCATTAATGTGTCTAAGCTACCCCCCAAACCTGATATTTTTAACCCTGAGCATGTATGTCAGATGAGTTGAGCACTGCAGAAAAATTTGCTGAGGAAGTTTTGATCGAACACATGACTGAAAGAGTCATGTTGATGTCTACATGTATACAAGCATCATCCACGAGAGGACTGCCAACCTCTCCATCCACTGCTCGCGGAGCAGGACCATCCCAACCGTCCAATGAGAAGTGAAATAAGCACATGGATGACTTAGCGAATGCTAAACTGATCTATACTATCTTACCCACCTATATACCACCTTTGAGCAGTGTTGTAAACCGAGACAACGTACCTAGATATTTTGAGTATGCCTTGGTCACTACGTACCTCCCAAAGGGGATACGCGCAGTGTGAGAAGACAAAGAAAATATCAGAGCATTGAAGTTTAGCGATTTCAACCTCGGATCAGATCGCAAAGTCTACAACATGTTAGCCCCACATAAGTATCTGACTAGAACAAAAGGGAAAAACTCAAAGGCAATTCCCCAAGCATGGACCCATAACCTCACGCAGTCCACCCTACTTAACGTCATGAAAATTCCCCACTTCAGAAGACACCAAGAGGTGAATGCATGTGTCAAGTTGTTGTTGTCTTGTTACCATGTTGGATACTTGTGGCTAAGCCACCGTATCACAGTTTATCCGACCTTGATCAATCAGATCATGGGTTTGAGTATGCAAGGACTTGACCCACAGGATTTCTATCTGGGAAAATCCATGGACCATGCTCTCACACAAAGAATCAAGGACACCTACGGCGATGTCGAGAAGGGAACATGAAGCTACAAGGTAGCCTCTATTCATAATGGTGCAGTGCGCCTCACCTATTAGATGATTGCAAGGAAGCTAGTACATAAGAATCGATCCACCCAAGTGACTGGTTTTGTAGTCGACCTCGTAGGGAAGTGCGCAGAGGGCCTACAAATGAATTGGGAAAAGTACTTGGTGAACCAGTTGGAACTTGATTACAGAGAAGTGAAAGATCAAGGATATGAATTCCATTTCAGTTGGCTCTTGATCCTGATCTCTTTCATTTCCTGGGATATGTCGGAAGGTGCGACCTTCCTGGACATCGAGCCTTTCGAACCATTGGCTGTGAAGTTCATTACATTGTGGTACTCAAGTGACATGAATAAGCAATGGCAGTCAAATGTCATGTTCCATACATACTACAATTAGCTGAAGATAGCCATACAGTCTGAGCCTCGCATGACGCCAAAAACTATACTTCGATTCAGGCCTTTGATGAAGTTCAACATTGATTGACATTTCATTTATATCACAACGCAAGCTGACGAGCACAAGCAACAACTTTAATCCTACTATAAGTTGATGAAGGAGGACTTAGAGGAGATTACTAAGGAATGGTACACTAACCTCCTTATTCCAGCAAACCCTGTGGAGATATCTGATATCGACAGCCCAGAAGCTACGTAGGATACACTCGTACCTAGCAAAACAAGGAAGACTGATGAAGTAAAAGATTTAAGTAGTTCCTCGGTGAAGACTGCTTCCATTTCACTAGAGAAAGGAGGTGATGGTGAAGAGATAAATGGAACAAAAGTTGAACAAAGGAAAGACAAAGTAACACTGCCTAGAGACAAGGAGGACCCCTCAAAGAAAATGAAGGTTCCCCCCCCCGAAACCTTCCTCCTAGAAGAGATCAAAAGCCCATATAACTAAGATGTAGACCATCCTCACCTCTGATGATTTCAATTTCATCATAGCAACCTTGAACGATGCTTCATTGGAGATAGCAAATAAGAAAGAAGCTAAGTAGTAGGAGATGTACAATAGAATTGAGGTGGAACTCCAAGGGGTGCAACAAGCACTACAATCCAGCCGTGTAGTCTCCATTGCACCTCTACCACTGGGAACACCAGAACCCGGAGATGAGCCAACCCAATTCCACCGGCTCGTTGATATATTCGAAGTTCACCTTCGATGAGAATAGGAGGAAACAAAGCAAGCCACCTAGGCTTTGGTACAAGTACAGGGAGCACTTGTAGAACACTATCGAGCTACCGAATAAGAAAAGAGCACTCTCCAAGAAAAGTTCGATGAAGAAAAGGCACAACTGCAGCAAGGAAAGGAACAATTGATAGCTAAGAAACTCGAAGTGAAGGAAGCGGTCAATAGAGCACTGCGCTTTGTGATTGTCGTAGAAGTAAAAGCAAAGGATCAAGTCACAAAGCAAGTAGTGCAACTTGAAGAAGTGATCCATTAGCTGCATCAACGCATCGCAGACCTAGAACTACACATTGTTTTCGAGACCCCACAGGAGGTAAAGAACCAAAGAGAAGCAACTGCCAGAAGCACAGTTGAAAGGCTAAAGTGATCTCTTACCTTGGAATGTAAGCAACTCACTGATCACAGTGCCCAGACATATGAGAAACTCACTGAGAACCCAAAGTTGCAGGCACTAGAGTCACAACTCCAAGAAGCGAAGTACCATCCGAAAAGATACTGAAGTCCATGTTAGCTGTGGAAAGAATGAAGTGCTCCCAAGAGCAACGCACTGCACAACAAAAAATCCATACTATCCAGAGCAAAATTATGGAGATAACTCAGAAACTCCAACTTGTGCAAGATAAGGCCTATCAGTTGTTTACAGAGGTAGAATTATGGAGATAACTCAGAAACTCCAACTTGTGCAAGATAAGGCCTATCAGTTGTTTACAGAGGTAGAAGGCCAAGGAGCAGAATTGGCGTGGGTTATCACCGCAACAGAACAATGCTTGGAAGGACCTGTGAATGATGTTGTCATTCAAGAGTTTGTTGAACAAGAGATTGTAGCATAGTATCAAGTCGAAGCAGTTTGATCCAAGCTAGAAGCATTCGAAGTAGAACTTCCTACATCAGAGTGACTCAGGATGAGTCATAGGTGAGTGTTGGGGGCCTGTTGGCCCTTGACCAAGTTTTGAAGGATCTGGTCAATTTTGACCTATTTCAGACTTCGATAGCCTATTGAAGGAGGAGCGGAAGACGAAGAAGATATCGCGGGATCTCGGCCCCTTTTTGGGTCATTTTTTGGATTTGGGAATATGTAATGGGTATGGGATGTCAACCCGTGGGTTTTACCCAT
>CBVK0101051008.1:0-21119 GCA_900067695.1 Picea abies | reverse complement strand
GGCTTTGAGGAGTGCGAAAATAATATTTTCTCGGTTGGAAAAGTCATGAACCGAGAAATATCCTTCTAACAGAGTCAACCATCTATCTATGACATCTGCATCTATTTGGCCATCAAATATGGGAATGTCAAAGTTTACTTGTACCTTAAAAGGAGTGGCACCTCCAGAGTGGCTTATGGATGTCGATGCACCGCCAGTCAGAATCCGTTGAAGAATCTGGGCAAAGTTGTCCATCATCGCGTTCCTTTGTTTCTCGAGGGCCTCCTCGAGCAACATTTTGATAGGATATCTTGCTCCCTCATCTTTCTTTTCTTCCCCCATGGGCGGTCGTCGGGGTTTGCGAGGCTGATTTTGCAAAGGTTCAACCAGATCGAGCCCCAACTCCTTATACCCCGATCTCGTTGGGGACATGCAAAGAAGGATCGAGAATGAGAAGACCGCTCTGATACCACTGATCCATATTTATGTAGGAAAACAATGAAATACATAAATAAACATAAACATAGAGATGCAGCAGAAATAAGACTTCATTTCATTAACAACAAATGACTGAAATATGCTTACAGACAGAATGGAAATAAACTAGCTAGGGCGCTGGTAGCTTATCTTTGAGAAGAGATGTGGCCGCTACTCGCATCCGTGAGCAGATGATTACAATGAGGCTCTGAAGGCCCTTTTACAATAAACGGGAATGCCAAAAGTCCTAAACATCCAAAAACCTAACCCTCCTAACCCTGGGAGATGAAGCGCCAAAAGTCATGTGGGCCCCGTTTGGGTAAGTTGGTGCATCAACTTCCTGGGGTCGTAACTTTTGCATACGATCTCCGTTTTAGGTGTATGATAGCTCATTGGAAAGATATATCCAAGGCCTACAATGCTCAAGACAAAATAGCATCATTAGATGCTATTTTGTGATGGAAACATACCCAAGAAAACATCGTTTAAGGCCTCAAAATGGCCCCAGAAGTTTAGGACCCGAAAAAACTGCTAAAAATAGTAAACTATCAAAAACAAAAAAATTGAAAGAAGAAATGGTGGGGGTTCAAGTGGAATAGGTGGGTGGCCACCAATATCCACCTAGATCATTATATTTGTATGAATTTATTCCATTGTGTATTTTAATTATTGTTTAACTAAATCTTAGATCATGCATGCTTGTTGGATATTTTTGTGCATGTCATTAAATATTTTATCTTATGTGTCCCTATTAAAGAAAAAAGGTATCGATAAGAGTATGAAATCCAACGGTGGGCTTGAAGGTATCATACCCTGGCCTGTGGGTGGTTGGGTATGTTACAGTTTGGTATCAGAGCTTCTATTTGAAACATCAGGTCGGTATGGGCTGGGTTTGTTGGTCAAAGTCTTGTGGTTAAAGATGAGGAGAGATCTGGGATCGTTGGATCAGAGGACAGGTGAACAGTGGTCGTCCGATGAAAAGGAAGAAAAGGTTAAGGTCACCACTGTCATATCCCCTTAGAGAGAGAGATCAATGGACAACCAACATTGTGGGGAACTAAGTTGCACAAGAGAGAATTCCCCAAGGCGGTCCCGCAATCCAAAACCATGGTTTCACTTAGGGGTTACATGTCAGCATCAGAAGAATTACGAGGAGAAAAGTGGGTTACTCCAAACCACTGATGCGTGCCCCTGAAAATTAAAATCCAGTAAGTGATGTGACATGTTAGGGCACAAACATTGAAACTTCATATAGCCGAAGTAGATCCTGACCATCAATCACCAAGAGGTACATGTCAACAGATCAGTAACTCTGGAGAAATCGGTTCAATAGGATTTTAGTTGAGATTTGAAACTCCTGAAGCTAGGAGAGACAGAGAGATGAAGTAAACCTTGATCGTCCAATCATATGAAATAGATCTCAATCGCCATATTATATGAAGTAAATCTCAAGCATTGGATCATCTTAGGTGAATCTAGGGCGTTTGATTCAAAAGAGACGTGGCAAAAATATGTGGTTTTCAAGTGAAGGCCCAAAGTAAGCCTCAATCGTCTGATTCAAGAGGACACGTGGTAGAATCCCATGTACTTTGAGGAGGTTTGAATTTTGATATTTTCGAAACCCAAAGACCCGAAAGGATCTTAGCCATTGATCTGTCGAGAGTCATGCATCACTAGATCTAGGGCTTCGGATAGAAGCCAATGGGGCTAGATAAGTTTGGAAGTTTGAGATTTCTGAAGTCTAAAGACCCTAAGTAAGCCTCCACCATCAAATTAAAGGGGACACGTGGTGAAAATCCCTGGGCTCCGGGTGAATACTCGAAGTGAATCTTAGTCATTTGATCGAGAGGGACACATGGTGACAAATTGGCCAGTTCGAGAATTCAGAGTTCGAGAGAATTTGAAGTGTGCCAGTATGGAAACTCCTGAAGTCCCGAAGGATGAATAGCTGAAGGGACGAGGCACTATGATGTCACCTAGAGGTGATGTGGAGCTTGGAATTCCTGAAGTGATGTGGATTGTGGATGTCACCTCAGATGATGTGGACACATGGGATGTGTTCCACGTGTCAGTAAGTTTTGAGAATATGGATTAATTAAATGTCAGTTAGAATGTGACACATGTCACCCACCCGATTGGGCCACATGTCCACTTCCAGTATTTCTCCACGTGGTGAAATATCGTGTAGTCTGGACACTGGGTACTCTAGTGCGGAAGGATGTGACAGGTTGCATTGGTTTGAAAAATCCCAAAGGACCGAAGGCTGGAGTACATATCGATCATTGATTCTAGAATACACACATTGAAACATTGTTGACTTTGGGTGAAAGCACTCCGAGAGAACCTGCAAGAGGAAAGTTTGAAACTTCTGAAGCCTGAAGAGCCGAAGTGATTCACAACCATTGATCTATGGGAGGACACCCATCAGTAGATCATGAACTCTGGGTAAAATCATTCCCAGAGGAGGAAAGAAAGGAAATTTGAGACTCTTGAAGCATGGAGTCCTGAAGTGGATATCGATTTTTGATCGTGAAAGAGGACGAGGATCATTGATTCAATCCTGGTTGAAAGTTTCAAAGTCCCAAAGCTTTGGACAATCACTTTTTCATCTAAGCGCAGGGTCATGGCCATGATCATATGCATATTGAGAGCTGCATATTGAGAGCTGAGGGAAGGAGGGCTAAGGTTTGAATTGGTGGTCTTCAAGACAAAAAAGTGCTAAGGAAGGATTTAGTTGTGGTTTCTAGTCGTGGTCACATGGGAAGGTGGTTTGAAGGAAGAGCCTACGCAGGATAAAATTCTGTGTTAGCCAAGGATAATAGGACACTGTTATTTTTTGAGAATGGGGATATGATCTCCATGAATGAGAAAAAACATATATCTATATCATGGTTTGGAAATTTTGTTTATCATATTCATAATTCTAACAAAATGGTCACTTGAACATTTTGCAGAATTAAGGGGTTTAAACACATCAACTCAAGATGCGTATTGAGGAAATGGAAGAAGTCGAGGGAGCCTCCAGTCATGATAAGGAGGTCGAAGGATAGAATACCAGAGTTGGTAATGCAGAGACAAAGTCCAATGGGTGCAATGGAAAAGGAGAATAGGAAATGTTAATAGAAACGGTAAGAATCCTGAAGATGGAAGTGAAGAGATAGAAAGCATACAATGAGAGACTGGTGAGAGAGAAAAGTTAGATAAATGCTTGAGTGTTGCAGAGCTTAAATCAGTTGCATAGATAAACAAAGAAGGGATCAAACTCAATACAAGAGGAAGAAGGTGGGTTCTATGAAATAAAGGATGATCGTGGAAGAGTTGGTTATTCTATAAGTGATAGTAGAGCTCATGGACACCACACACCTCCTTACTCAGAAAGAAATTTTTATGCATTGGATGATATTGTAAGAAGTCCATAGGTGTCTCCGATCAGACACCAAAGAAGGAAACAAGAGGTAGATAGTTTGCAAGGATATCTAAGGAAGCTCAAGCCACCTTCCTTTGAGGGTGAAAAAGAAATGGAAGACGATGTCGAAGCATGGTTGCTTGGGCTCAAGAGATATTTCTAGTTGCATAACTATTAATCAAATATGGAATCTAGGATTGTCGCCTACCATTTACATGGGAAAGATGCAATGTGGTGGGAACAACTAATGAAAATGGAGCACATTAATGGGAGTAGGATCACTTGGAAGTAGTTCAAGACGTACTTCTAGAAGGAGTATGTCTCAAAGCATTTCTATGATAGGAAAATGCAGGAGTTTTTTGAACTTAGGTTGGGAAGAATGACTATGGAAGAGTACGATAAGAAGTTCTTGGGATTGTTAAAGTATGGCAGGTTCATTGGTGATGAGAAAGTGAAAATACAGAGATTTCTAAGTGGAGTGCCAGCCTTTTATAAGGAAAAGGTCAAGTATGATGAGCCCAATACCTTGACTGAAGCCATCAGGAAGGATAAATACCTATATCAACAAGGCCAGGGAAGAGAATCTCTGTAGAAATCTTGGAAGGAAAATAAAAAAGTGAAGTCCAATCAGAGGAGGAAAGGATTCAAACCTTACTTCAATAGGAATGATCCTAATATAAATCATCAAGATCGGTATGCTAAGGGAGATTTCAAGAAGGAAGATTCCTTGGGAAAAAGGGGAAGACCACCAATCCAATGATGGGGATGCAAGGAATATCACATGTACAAGGATTTCCCACATAGAAAGGACAGACTGAAGACTATGCACAAGATCCAAGAAGCTACAATAGTCAAATATATGGGAAGAATCTATGCAGCTTTAAATGATCGACAAGCATAGTACCAGTCCAATATGATTGAGGTGGAAGGTAAGATCATAAATCATCCTATTACTATTTTGATTGATTCAGGATCAATTCATTGTTACATTGATCCTAAGATAGTGGATATATTACATTTGGAGAAAATTAAACTTGCAAAAGCAAGTTTGTTTCAGTTAGCCACTGGAACCAAAAGAAGAATCCATGACATGGTCATAAGTTGTTCCATAAGTATTAATGGCATGAATACTAGCATTGATATAAATATCATACCATTGGGGTATTATGATATTCTGATTGGAATGGATTGGTTGGACAAGCATCATGCTATCCTATATTGTCATAACAAGACATTTACATGTCTTGATGGAAATGGAAAATAGAGCACTGTGAAAGGAGTTCCAAGACCCATATCTATAAGGGAAATTTCAGCCTTACAGCTAAAAAGATGTTTTAGGAAAGGATTTCAATTGTATGCAGCTCATGTGGAAGAGCCAGATAATACAAAAGGGCCAAGCCTCAAAGATTTCTCGGCACTACAGGAATTTGAAGATATATTCCAAGAAATACCCAGATTTCCACCAAGAAGGGAGATAGATTTATCAATTGATTTAGTGCCACAAGCTTCCTCGGTGTCAAAAACACCTTACAGAATGAGAAAACCAGAGTTAAAAGAATTACAAATGCAGTTGGAGGAATTGTTTAATAAAGGGTACATACGTCCAAGTGTTTCACCTTGGGGAGCACCAATATTGTTTTTCAAAAAGAAGGAAGGAGCCTTGAGGTTGTGTATCGATTTATGATAGTTGAACAAGTACACTATAAAAAACAAGTATCCTCTACCCCGAAATGATGACCTCTTTGATTAGATAAGAGGAGAAAAAATATTCTCAAAGATTGACTTTAGTGCATGATACCATCAGGTAAGAATCAAGGAAGAGGAAATTCATAAGACAACCTTTAGGACTAGGTATGGGAACTATGAATTTTTAGTGGTTCCATTTGGACTGACCAATGCACCAACTATCTTCATGTGCTTAATGAATGACATATTCAGAAATTATTTGGATAAGTTTTTCATAGTATTCTCAGATGACATACTTATCTATTATAAGTCTAAAGAGGAGCATGAACATCACTTAAGACTGGTGTTGCAAGTACTGAGAGAACATCAGTTTTATGCCAAGTTGAGTAAATGTTATTTTTATCAAAAGAATATCCATTACTTGGGACACATTATTTCAGAGCAGGGCATAGTAGTAGATCCAGAGAATATTGAAGCCATTAGAGTATGGCCAACACCCAGAAATGTGTCATATGTAAGATCTTTTATGGGATTAGCTAGCTACTACGGAAGGTTCATAGTAGGGTTCTCTAAGATTTCTCATCCCATCACTTCTTTGCAAAATAATGGAACTAAATTTGAATGGACACTCAAGTGTGAAAAGAATTTTAATCTGTTGAAGGAATTACTTACTAGAGAACCTGTGTTAAAGATTGTTGACCCAAATGAAATTTTTGTTGTATGTACATATTCATGTAAGGAAGGAATTGGGGGACTCCTGACACAAAATGGACATGCCATTGGATATGATTCCATAAATCTTAATAAACATGAGAGGAACTATGCCATGCATGACTTGGAACTTGCTTCCATTGTTCATGCCTTGAGGATGTGGAGGCATTATCTCATGGAGAAGAAATTCGAATTAAGGACAAACCACATTGGCCTAAAGTATCTTTTTGAACAGATGACCTTCAATTCCAGGAAAACAAGATGGTTAGAATTTTTAAGTGAATATGACTTTGATATCAAGCATATTAAAGGAAGGAGAATAAATTTGTCAATGCGCTTAGTAAAAGAGTTCATCTCATGCATGCTACTACTATAAGTATGCATCAGTCAGACTTGAAGAGAAGAATTTTAAATGGTCTTGTTATATATCAACATTATCTATAATTAAAGGAAAACTTACAACAAGTAAATGTACAACAGAAAATAAAGGAGTATGAGATAAGGGAAGACAGATTACTCATGCATAAAAATAGAATCTATGTTCCTAGCTCCGAAGAACTAAGGAATTTGGTACTAAAGGAAATTCATGGTGTTCCTTATGCTAGACATCTCGGTTACTAGAAAAAAATTACAATAGTAAGAAGCCAATTCTTTTGGCCAAGAATGAAGAAGGATGTTGTTGATTACATCACTCAATGTATGGAATGCCAGAAGGTGAAGGGTGAGCATAGGCACCCAACAGGTTTGTTGCAGCCATTGTCAATCCCAGAGAATAAATGGGAGGTGATCACTATGGATTTCATCACAGGATTACCCAGAATGAATAAGAAACATGATTCAATCATGGTGGTGGTTGAAAAATTAACAAAGTCTGCTCATTTTGTGCATGTGAAGACAACGCATACAACAACTAATATTGCATAAATTTACATGAAGGAAATTTCTAGGTTGCATGGGATACCTAGGACAATCATCTCAGACATAGATACAGAGTTTACCTCCAATTTATGGAGGGTATTTTTTAAAGGATTTGGCACAAATATAAAATTTATATGCATATCATCCCTAGACAGATGGGAAAATAGAGAGAGTCAATCGAATAATTGAAGATATGATGAGAATGTATGTGATGGATAAGCCATTTAAGTGGGAAGATTACTTACACTTGGTTGATTTTGCATATAATAATGGGTATCAAACTTCATTAAGAATGAGCCCATTTGAATCCTTGTATGATAGGAAATGTGATACTCCAATATGTCGGGACAACCCAATAGATAGAGTGGTACTTGGGTTGGAGTTTCTCAAGGACATGGAAGACCAAGTGGTTAAGATCAAGAAGAATTTAAAGGCAACTCAGGATAGATAGAAATTTTATACAGACAAGAGAAAGACAACTATAGAATTTAAAGTAGGGAAGCATGTACTTTTGAAAGTGAATCCCAATAAAATCTCTTTGAAATTGGGTAGTTGTACAAAGTTGGCAGCCAGATTCTGTGCTCCATTTGAAATATTGGATAGAATAGGGTCGGTTGCAAACATGCTTGCATTGCCTACTTCCATCAATGTGCATAATGTATTTCATGTATCTTTACTAAAGAAATATGTACATGACCCTAACCATGTTATTGATTGGCATATGATTCAGGTAGAGACGGAGGGAGATTTTCATGTTCAACCAGTGCAGGTATTGGACATAAAAGTCAAAATGTTCCGGAATTGAGTTATAGAGTTGGTAAAAGTTCAGTGGACTTGCTATGGTCCTAAAGATGCTACCTGGGAGAATGAAGATTCCATGCAGGTAGAGTCCCCAAAAATATTTGAATAAATTTGAGATTTCGATCTTTATTTTGTATATGCACTGAGGAAAGTGCCAAAATAAGGGGGAGGGGATGTAACACCATAGGTTTTGAACCCCCATTTTAAATAATGTATTGTTACAATGCTGAGAGGCTAGGGTACCCAAAAAATTATCAAAAGGCTAGTGTTCCCAAGACATGTAATGTTTTCTATCATTATTAATAATAAATACATGGTTGGTCACTAGATGGACAAGGACTAGAGCTATAAGGGGCTATGATTCCACAATAGAGGGGGCTTAAGGGGGTAAGTCTTTATTATTATTTTAATTACCCTTTTTTCCTAAGGGACGGGATCGATTACGTGAGCTTCTTGGGGAAGGACAAGAGGTTCTTGATTCCCCATGAAGTTACTTAAACCCGTCTCTGGTCTGATGGGGGGGTTCGACTGATGGCTTGTTTGTTTCTTTTCCTGTACGTTCATTCATTTCCCTTGCACACTTTCATGCACTCACTCACCCATTCATTGATCCATCCTCATCTGTGTCTTGGATTGGGAAAGGGAACCAAATTGTTGAATATTAGCCACAGGATAGTTGGTTGTAATGGTCAGTGGTGCAATCCAGCCATGACTTGGGGCCTACATGTCTGATATGCGTTGGCATGTGCCTTATTTTTCTCACAACTACAAGTCCTGAGAGTTACAACATTGAGATTCTGGACAAGCTGTGCTAGAGGCCCTGGAAAGAGGAGAAGGATTGCCCGAGGGACTGCATGGCAAATAAGGGTGGAGGTCCATTGTCTTGGGTGGTACAGGTTGGGTGGAAGAGAGTTGGGTACTTGGATTGTTGTGGGTGCTGGGAAACCTGTGAGAGCTTGAGAGATGACTGGTTTGGGAACCCAAGTACTCTCTGGAACCATCCTTGTGGATTCATAGCCCTGGATTGGGGGTGACACTACTGTTGAGATTTGGAGTAGTGGTGTCTATGGTTGGGTGGAACGTCCTTGGTCTGTAGCCAGTTGGTGTCGCATTTTTATAAAGATAAGTGCTCCTTGTTTTGATATTATTATGTGTGTATGAGTGTATTCCACTTTGTATTTTAATTATTGTTTAACTGAATCTTAGATTATGCATTCTTGTTGGATATTGATGTGCATGTCATTAAATCTCTTATCTTATGTGCCCTTATTAAAGAAAGAAGGTATCGGTAAGAGTACGAAGTCCAAGGGTGGGCTTGAAGGTAGTATACCCTGGCCCGTGGGTGGCTGGGTATTTTACAGTGCTTGACAGGATAGCTGTTCCACTCTCCATATATGAAAGGTATTCTTTAATTTCAATACCCACCTTTCAAACATCTAGTTTTATGGGAGAGACTTCAATGAACCCCTTGCACCTAGTTTGAAAATTTGGTATTTTTCCATAGAGGGTATTCTTTTCATTATGAATACATATTCACCGATTGGACTGAGTTGATTCATCAAAATATATATCAGGAGGGATGGAAATATGATTTCTCTTCCATGCTCTTGGAATTATCTATAGTTTATTTTTATGATGCTTGCTAGGTGTTTTGACCAATTGAACCTTTCCCCATTTTCTAGAATTTGATCGATGGGATCCAACATTGTGATTGTGATTTATGATGCCTAATTTGTGGCCATGAAACACAATGACACAATGATGAAAATACACTTTGCATGCATCTTTGTGAATTTATTGATGAGTAATGACTTGTATTTTTTTGCATAGGTCCCCCTGTGAAGTATTGCATCTAGTTAGATAAGTTGAGGGTTTTTGAGACCAACACTCCTCCATGCGGTAGCCCTATAATTCTATGGATTAGTCCTATGAGTGGGTTTTCAATCCATATATGGCCATCATGGTATCGACTAATGATAAAATTGGTTGCATCTTCTTTCCAACCCCAAATATATGCTATTTGCGAGGCACACAAATAGTGTTGAATTCCAAATCTATCAAGAAACACAGTTTCCCACTTCCATGGGATGGCCTTCATGCCCTAGGCTATGAATTTTTTCCAATGCTTATCCCAAGGTATTTCTTCCATATGGTCTTATCAGATATTTTTCATACAGGTTTCTATTTCAGTTGTGGTAGCTCTGTCAATTTTTTCTTGGTTCTTGGTTCCACCAATAAGTCTCGCACTTTCCCCCTCATTCTCACCATGTTTTCCAAGTGTTCTTGGTCGAGCAAAATTACTTGATTCAACATCAGAGGAGTCGAATGATCAATTAAATGTTTTTTGGTTTCAACACTCAAATTCTCGAGAGTAAAAAGTAATGGATCAAAATATTATGTGTAGTTGATATTTATAGGTGGGGTAATATGGGAGAAATTAAATTTGAGCATTGGTATTAGAGATTCACATGCTTTAACAGTTATTACGGGTGTAAATACTTTTTCATGTGAGTGGAAAAAATTATCGATGGTGATTTGGAAGTCGACAACATCCCATCGAGTTTTGGTTGAGTCAAATTTTGTACATTAGTCGTTGTTCCCAACTCAGTATGTTTCCTTTTCTTGATGAATTCTTTGACTTGGTCAACTCTTTATTTTTGGTCGGATTTTGTACTCTAGTTTTGGTCCTTCTGGTTGATCCAATATATTTGGTTGAACCAACCAACCAGGTCAGTTTCTTTTCCCTTTTTGACTTTGTTCGTTCTTATTATTCTATTGTTGAATGTTTTACATCAATCAGACTGATAATAATCACACTTGCTTGATTTATAGAGTTCATGCTCACTTGATCTAAGGAATTCACTCTCTCTTGTATTAAATATTTCATGCTCACTTGATTTGGAGATTTCATGCTCTCTTGATTATGTTGCCCACTTATTCAGTAATTTACGAAGATCCTATTTCATATTTGAAATTTTTGTTGACTTATTTTTATGTTCCTATAATGGTCGATGAATTTTCCAAGGGATCTAGTCTTTCTTCATTTTTCTTGTATGAAATATATGTGAAGTTGTTGTTCTTGTTGGTTTATGATAAAATATGCATTTTTAAGTAGTTAAGTGGTAAACTTAGTCACTCTTGGAAACCCATCCTGCATCACTTTCACCAATAGACTGCTCTAAGGTCTCCCTCCTACCCTCATTCCCCCAAGATCATTTTTTCCTTTCTACCCCTCCCTTAGATTTATTTCCCTCTGGTGCCTAAACCCCCCCACCCCCCATTTGTTCTCACCCTAACCGCCTATTTTAACCACTTCTCGGTCTTCTTTCTAATCTTATTTCATTTTAATCATTCTCTATCTCATCATTTGTCTCTATGTTGTCTTATTTTTCATTTTCCTTCGTCTATGCTCTCTCTCCCTTCTCATATATATCCTTCCCCTCTTCCATTATTTATTTCTCATCATTGTACTTTTAAATCCCCACCCATATTTTGTTTCACATTTTCACCTCCTACCCCTATTCTCTTTCCCTCCTCCTATCCTTCTTTTCATCACCTGACCTTTTTAATCCATTTTAATATTTTATGTTTTTACCCTTGTTATATTCTTTAACTTTGTTATATTTTCACCTATTATTCCTTTAAATATATTATATCCTTATCTAACTTCTCAAAATCTCATCCTTCCCTTTCTTTACTAGCTTCTTACACCCCCTCTTTATTATACAGTTTTTCCCTAATTTATTATTTTTCTCCCCTTATCACTGTCAAACTCACTTCCCTCCTTATTCTAATATTTTATTTCCATAATTTAATATTCTTTCTCTCCTTATTATTTAATCCTTAACCCTCTCTTTAATTTACTCTTACCGCCTTTATATTATAATATCCCCCCCTGTCAATTTCAAACAAACTCCCTTTCCTCTTTATTCTAATATAATATTTTATTTCCGAATTTAATACATTTTTTCTCGCCCCATCATTTTTTTCTCATTAACTCATCAATTCATTTTTTCACATCATTTATTTCTAATTTAATTCTTTATCAATACATTAATATTTTTAAATGTTATTTTTCTCTATTCTTAACTGCGTTGTTAACCTTTTACCAATGTATTTATTCTTTTTTTCAATAGTTATCTCTGCTTTTCCTATAAACCATAGCACTATTTTACAACTTTTCATCATTCTATGTCCCTGATGATGGGTGGAGGTTCAAATCGAAATGTTGGATGTTTCATAAAAATCCACACACATTTTTTATCCAAAATCCCTTCACGGAGTTTCCTATCAATCGAAAGTTCCATACTTAACTATTTGTAGCCGACAATTTTATTTGAGACTATTATTTTTTTTATATTATTTCAATATTTTCCCCAATGGTGTAGATAAGCCAGTGATCGAGTGTATTTTTAAGGAACTCCATTATCTGAGGTCACTAGATCAAAAAATCGACTTACTCATGTGTTGTGCTTGGGGCATGTGCAATTACACCTGGAGGTTATAGTGGTAGCATTCGAAATCAACCCCATGTCATGTGAGTATGAGCCTAGACTAGTTGTCGACCTCACTAGAAGAATACTTGACATATTTTTATCTATTTATTTAATCTTCTTTAAAACTTTACCTAGGCCACCACAAGTGGTTTTTGACCTACTCAATGTCTATTGGCACCTCTAAATATGTTTTCACCAATAGGCATCTTGGTTGTTATGCATTATATTTTTGTAAGTGGGCCTCATTGACCACTTTTCTAAATGGGTGCCCTTGCAATGTTCTTAGCTAGACTACACCAATTGGTCGAGTATATTCGACAACATATGGACCCAAATAGGAAGTTTAAAGATTCCAAAGCTTTCCTTTGACTCAAATATCATTTATTAACACAAAAGCTCTTGCTCTCATATATTTTCTTTTCAAATGTCGGTCATTCCATTCTTTTTTTTGTTTCTTTTGGACTTCATGACGGTGGAGAGAAAGGAGTCTTTATTCCTCTAGTTTATTCATCTAGTAGAAGCATTATTTTGTGTTCAATGTGAGATCATACTAAAGGCAAAATGCTACTCTTTCTACATTTGACCAGAAGTGTAAGGGAATTACAACTTCTTAATCATATACATGTTTAAAGGGTGTCTGACTAGCCGAACTTTTATATGCAGTTCGATATCACTAAAGTACTTTAGGGACATTATCATCCAAATCGTATTTGTCAATCCCACATATTTTTTTTCTGTCCCTTTTGGAGATTTTTGTTCAAAGGATTCGACCATACCATTATTTTGGGGATGATAGGATGATGTTTTTCAATGGTCAATCATGAATTCCTTCAAAATAATTTGGATTGTCTCATTGACAAAGTGAGTTCCTTGATTATTGATTATAGTTAGGGGATATCCAAATCTTGTCACTATATTTTCATATATGAATTTGGATGCAATTTATTTTATGCATGATTCGACTGATTTTTATTTGGTGCATTTTGTTAGGTATTTGACGACAATGATGATGTATGTCACTCTTTTTATCTTATCTCTCTTTGGGAATGGGCCGACAAATTCAATGTCCTAGATTTCAAATGGTAAACTATAGTTTACTGACTATAGGGGATTCTCATTTTTCCATAGAGGTCGACCCACCCAGTGACAATTGTTACATTGCTTCACTTTTGTTTGAAAATCCTTATGTAAAGTCAACCACCAAAGGACTTCCTGAAGGATCTTCCATGTTATTATGTTACCTTGATAATGGCCTCATATAGGTCCAACATGATATTCTTCCATTATTCCTTCTCTTTTCTATTCCAAAGTGCATCTCCTTAGTATATCTCTAGCTCCTAGTTTATACAAGTATCCATTCATGAGGGTGAATGGTGTCTATTTTAGTGCTATAAACTTCTTTCTATTTGTATGAAGATCTTCAAGAGCCCTCCCCTCCTCCATAAATTGTACTATTTCTTATAATTCCTTATGGGTGTCCTTGCTTCTACTAGTTTCCTCTGTAGTAATTAAAATAATTGATTTTATTCCTGACTCCAAAAAAAATTGAACTCTTTTCAAAGAAGCTCATCGACTGGGAAAGTAATGTCAAAGTAATGTAGAATGAATTTTTTGTAGTATCTTGTGTGTCCAAGGAATATTTTAATTTTATTTTGACTCACTGATGATTTTAATTCATGGATTATTTTTAACTTGGCCATGTCTACTTTAATACCATCTTTTCTTATAATGTGACTAAGAAAAATACCAATTGGGGTGGAAAAGATGCATCCTTTGATGTTCAAGGATAAATGAATTTGTCCACACCTTTCTAACATCATACAAGTCATCGAAGTAGACAAACATAATTTAATAGATATATTGTTGAAAATATTTGACCAAAATCCTTGAGAAGACAACATGGGCATTCTTCAAGCCAAAAGGAATCACCTTGTATGAAAACAAGACAAATTCAGACACAAAATTCATTTTTTACTAGTATTCCTTAACGGCTGGGACTTGATTATACCTAGAGAATCCATCTGTAAAATAATATAATTCATGTCCTATGAATTAATTGATGATCTCGTCAACGAACGATGTTGAGAAAGGATTGATTATAGTCATCTTGTTTGGCCCCCAAATTTAAACACATATTTAGCACAACTATCGTACTTCTTGTTATCGCACAATTTGTACTTAATCCTAAGGAAAAGGTTAAGGAAAGTCAAACTGGCATAACATGAGGTTATCCTATCACTTTCACCTCAACATGATACCTCTTTCTATTTAGGGTTGATGGCCCAGGGGAGATGTCCCCAGTGACATGGGGATTTGAGAAGGAAAAGGTTAATGTGTCTGTAAAAGTATCCCCTCTCACAAGTCACATTGATCAGAAAGTACCAAGGTTTTAACCAATGAATTAATGAAGTTCTTAGATGTACCTGTCCAAAACAAAGCAACAAGAAAACAATATCTTTTGCAAGTACAACTTGTTTTTAGTACTTCATAAAACCATGGACTTATCAATAAAATCAATAGTTGATGTATGATGAAGAAAACCAAATTTTATAATAGCAATGTTTATAAGATGATAGATTCACAATAAACGCCTTGAAATAGATTCACAATGACCCAAAATAACCACTCATTAATAACAAAGTACTAGAATTTACCAAAAGCTAATTAGGCAGTTTATAAATCAACTTTACAATTTCTTTTAGGTGCTTTTAATGCTTCAATAGATGGTTGTAGCTTAATTTTGTAAAAAGAAAAAGCAAGTTAGTAGATTAGTCTATTCTAGGGTTAGGAGAAGTTAGTAGAGAGCTTGAGGTAAAATATTTGAGAGTAGATTTTATCAATCACTCAATTGTAAGGCTTAGATCAGTGCTTTTAGGGTAAATGGAGTCTCCTTTAGCAACAGAAATATTGAAGCAAAAAATCGATAATAAGAGAGCTAGAGACAATAAGGTCAATTATTCAAGTGTTGGTAGCCCAAGGCTTCAATCATTAAACCCTAGGGGGGAAATGGCCTCTAGGAAGTAGGTAACCCTAGGTCCTAGTGGTTTTCATCCTTCTTTAGCTCAAGGATGAAGTATATGACAACTAGATGAAGCAAAAGATGTTAGGGTGTTGTAATGGCAAGACCCTTAGCACAAAGCTTCAAGAAAATATGGTTTCTAGCATAATCTAGTAGGTGAAAGTTATTAAGGCAATAACAATAGCATGTGCTTTACCCTCCTAGGGTTTTAATCTATCAATTTCATAATATTGGAATAAATGAAAGATAAATACACCATAATCATTCAATGAAGAATAATTTCAGAAAATTTACTTACATTCACCAAGAATCATCTAGCAATTGGCCTAGTTGAACACTTCCACCAAGAAAAATACTAAACAACACCAAAAATAGCCTCCTTCAAGAAGTGTGCACGAAATTTCAGCCAAGAAACCCTAATTAGGGTGAAAAATTTAGACCTCACTTAAGTGTGAGTGAAAGATGATCAAATAATACAAGGGAAAAGGCCTTATTTATATAGTGAAAATGACCATAATTAGGTCAAAAAGGCTGACATGGCCAGTTTACATGTAATATCCATCTTTTACACAAAATGAAAAATTAAAACCCTAAATCAAGAAGAAAAGGTGATTTCATGCCATTTTAAGGTGACATTAGGACTCTTTAGTAAAATGATGGACTCCAGGAGAAAAACATTAGGCTTCCTAGGGCCTCTGGATCAATCCACACATTCCACTTGGCACATAACTGCCTCCAAAGTTTCCATAAAATGTTGGTTGACGTCAAGGGTCACAGAGATGATGCCATGGGACTTTCAAGGTCAACATCATAGTAGGAGGGAAAGACCCCCCTGGGTCCAGGCCTACCAGGATATCTCTAGTGGAACGTCCTCCTCTCTCTTCGATGCAAGCCTCTGACATGTGTCTACCTCTAGCTGGGATATCATCATCCATCTGGTGGGATTTTATCCCTGTGGAGGTCTGAACCAATCATCTCCCCATGTGTACCTATCTGTTGGGTGGGGCCTTGGAACAACAACAAGTATGCCCTCCATGGGCGCATAAGTCACAGGGATCATAGAAATGTCAATCACTCCCAATAATCAAGTTATCTAAACATGTGCATAAAACCCCCCTTTTCCTAGAAAAGTGCTCAAAGAAGTTATGTTATTCAACAAGACAGGTTTGGAGACGGTTTTAGGAGGTCCTAATGGGATAATTCTCATTGGATGTGGAATGTTTCTAGGTGAAGACAAATCTAGGACATGTAAGTGGATGAGGTGGTGTAGAGATGTTTGAGCAATGGGTGCAGTGATGACATGTTAATGTATGTCTTATATGTGGGTGCCTCAGAAGAGGGTGAGTTGCACCTTGTCATGGATGCAAATATTTCCAATCCCATTCAATGCCTTTTATCTTTTTATCTTATTTAATTTTCTTTGAATAGACTAGTTAGGGGACACTTCCCTGGCATGGTGACCAGTGGTGACAATGTTACCCACAAGAATTTCATGGAGATAAGAAGGTTGGCTCGTGATGAGGACCCCTTTCTCTTGGCTATGCCACCAAGATCCACTACCCTAGCATGGTGACCAACTGAATGGTAGTGTCATAATGCTAGATACCCATGGACCTAATAGGTTGGCTCGTGATGAGACCCCCTATCCTCCAACTAGGTCTTGATTTTATTATTTTATGGGTCCCTATGTTTCTTGTTGAGAATCCTTTTATTTCTTTCTTGGGGATCCCTTGGTGAAGCATCTAAAGGTTTTATTCTTTTGGCTTTTATCTTTTTCTAGCTATGCTTACCCTATGGGCCTTTATCCTTTTCTTCCCACAAGGTAAGTTGCAACCCTTTGCTAGCTTGGAAAACCCAATGCCCGAACCAATGTAGGGGATGGATGAGAGGTAAAAGGATGGAAAGTGATAATTATGATGGGAATGAATGATGACCTTTCATGAACCCACCCAATGGAAACTCAAACCCTATGGGAACCAACTTCCTATGGCATCCTGTCATTCCCCCTAGGTGTGGACAAGTGGAAAGGCATACAGACCAAGCACACCTCAGAAGTAAAAGGAATTAAATGCACATATTCAAATGTTTTGAGAATTGGAATGGCACATACCATGATACCCAGAATCATTACCAAATGGAGAAAGACCCATTGTTGTTGAAGGACCAAGTCGATGGGATGGATGGTGCTACTGCTGACAAGGTGGAGGCATTGAAGATGAAATATGGGCCCTCCAGGGCCAAGCTCAATTCAATATGGCTCTCGGTACTCCATGTCTAGGACCTATGGGCCTCGAGACATAATATCCTTAGTTATCCCTACGCTAGGGGACAACATCTAGCTCCAACTCAGGGACATGTGCTCACCATAGAGTGCATGGGAACCTCAACATCTCTGGTATGACCTGTGACCTACTTGATCTCAAAAAAATATCATTAGTAATCACTTGGGCTTGTGATATCACCCTTGGCTCATATATGGTACAGAAAATGAAAGTAAGAAAGCATATATACAAATGGAAATACAGCTACTCTAGCATGAAATGTAGATGGTATATACAATGAATGCAAATTCCTACCTACTTACATGTACTTACATATTGGTTGAATGTTAGGAGTAGTCAAATATCCAATTAAACTATCCTATCGTTGTCTCATAACACCTTCGTTTGTTCTTCATCATAAACCAAAACAATGGAAAGTTAAGAAAAAAAATAACATGAGTTAGAAAATGTATTGTATCATCAGAGATTGTAAAGTATATCTCATGGAGAATGGAGGGAGAGAAAAAATTGTGCCAAGTCACACTCTCAGGAAAATGATCAATCCATCTTAGAAAAGGATCGTAAAAAATCAAATGTTCAAAAGACTGACTCAAAGAGTATGAAGGTTGTCTACCTTGGACATATTTACATTCTGAGGTCTGGGAAGGGACTAGCAAGGACCTAGTACATGACTGGAAAATTCTTAAGGGAAATCTGAAATACTTAGATGACCTAATTATTATTCAGGTAATCAAACTACCCTTGAACTCTAGGGTTTTCCTCAGAGGAAACTTAATACTTGAGACATACTTCCCAACTACACCTTTAATGACACACTAAGATAAAATAATCAAATGTGGTTGGAAAACATGATCACAAGGATTCTTCTCCAGGCAAACTATCTCCTTACCTCTATCAATATCTGAGCACAATGGTGGTTGATAGTATTCTTCATGGAATAAATCCAAGTGCTTAGAGGAATAATCATCAAAATCCTCAAGTTATGACCGAAATTCACTAGGAGAATATAGCACTAGGTCATCCTTGGGTGTCTAAAACAGGTTTGTAATCATACCATCTCATGTTTGCCAATTGTAAAAATTAGTAACCTCATATGATAGTTCTAAAGGAAATTTTTGGAAATGTCCCTCAATATCGTAAATGGAATATTCATTAGAACCAATCACATCCCACGTATTCCTTCCAACATGTATGAATTCATCAATATTATCAACAATGTCACTACCTTTATCATAACATGAAGGATTTAATGCATCCAAGGGCTCCTCTAGCACCTCTTCTCTTTCCAAATCATAAAAGAAAGCATCATCAAAATTATGGAAAGGGAAGTAACTTATCGTATTCACTACTTTTTGTGCAGGAGAATCAATGGCTTGGATGACTTCATTAAATGGAAGAGGGTCCAGTACAACATCCCCAATACTCATCTCTTCATCTTCATCAGAAAATGAAGGAGCTAACTCTTCCAAGGGTTCATTTACTTCTTCACCTTATGAAACATAGAACAAGGTGTCATCAAAAAAATGGAAAGGAAAATGACTCACCTCTCTATATTCATCTTGTGGAGGAGATATAGGATCTTGGAGAGATTCATCAGATGGAGGAGTGGTTACCAGTGCTCCATCCTCATAATTCACTTCTCTAGTTAAATTTTCACTGCATTCTATCGAATCATGGGAGAAATCTTTCTCCTCTTCAAGGGGTTGACAATTTTCTTCGTAAATATCTTCCTCTATATCAGAGGGTTCTTGGTATTGAGTAACGTACACATTCCTAAGATCTCCCACAATCTCAGTGGTGAATCCTTCATCTTCTAGGGATATTGTGAGATTCTTATGGGCATGTTCATATGTCAGGAATTTTGGTTTCACAAACTCAATAAACCTACTGATGACATCTATGAAAGATGAAATACCCCTATTGTTAGGACCCTATAATGTATCTTTTTGCTCATACTTTTTGCTATCATTACATTCTTTTCCTACTCATATTTAAGCCTACATTACCACCTTAAACTATTTCTCCAAAAGTATATAATGTTTCTTCTCTTTGGTATATGTTTAATTTGTTTTACATGTAATTTTACATTACTCTCATACTTATCCATTAATCAAAAATATATAGTTGCTGAAATAGTTTGAACTGCAATTAATACACTATTGTTGCTTGAAGACCACATTGCTGAAATAGTCAATAGTATGCAAATCTCGTTGCTAAAATAGTCCATGATTTGTGATGCTGAAACAACATTTCACATACATCAGTAACAAGAAGGAGTTGTTACACTAGCCGCAACAACCGTACCTTAAGCCAGCACCATTACAACCCTCGCTGCTGCTTGAGACCATATTGTTGAAACAATCAAACAAGATGCAAATCCCATTGCTGAAACAGTCTGTGATTTGCGATGCTGAAACAATACTTTACAAACAACAGTAACAAGAAAAGATAAATAAAGAAGTTGATACACTAGCCACAACAACTATACCTCAAGCCAACACCATTCCAACTACTGTAACAACATTTTGCTATGGGAGATCAGAATATCCTATTCAAGCATAGAAGATTAGATTAGACTAAGAATAGGATTTGTATGTACACATGTAATTTTATGCTTAATTGTATTAAGAGGATTCTCCTCTTTAAATAGGGGAGAAATCAGCATTAGAGGGGAGATTACGAAAGGATTAGCTAGAAGCAAATTACAGAGAAGGAGCATGTTCACTGTGGATATTGTAACTTGTCACATTTGATAGATGAATATAAGATCATTCTGAGCATTCCTTCCCAATTCCTTTTATTCTGTGGAATCTTGTGAGAAGGAAAGGGCCCACCTTCTTCACAAGATTCACCCATTATTTTCTATAGTGTGTTAGTATTATTTTTATCTATGCCTTGTTAAAAATCTATTTCCAGTGATTTTTACATTGTTTTCATACAATTCATTCCTAAGTAATTGTTAATCATTTTGATTGGTAATTCTGTTTCAAGGTGTGATAGTCAGAGGCAAGTGCTGAAGATTCCTACTTTGGGGAATAGGGTTATGTCCTCTGTTACAGAATAGTTAGTCTTTGGTAGTTGTTAATCATTTTGATTAGTAATTCTGTTTGCAGAATGAGTTTATGAAAGTATGATAGTCAGGGACAAGTGCTGAAGATTCCTACTTTGGGGAATAGGGTCCTGTTCTCTGATTACAAAATAGCTAGTCTTCTTTGCAGTATGCTGAAAGGTTCCTTTTTCCTAGGTTGTTGTTTCTTAATGTCATCCAGGATTCTTCTGATAATTATTTCCTTTTGAATCTTAAACTCTGCAATAGATAGATTGCTTTTACTGTAATTCAGAGT
>CBVK0101050928.1:0-13482 GCA_900067695.1 Picea abies | reverse complement strand
ACCCCAGTGTGGGGCTACATCCACCAACTTCTTCTTCTTCTTTATTAGTATTCAAGCTTCTTACATTCATTTTCTACTGTGCACAAATCCACAGAGACCAACTCCACATAGGAAAGGATATTTGTGCATTGTGCACCAGATCCTCCTTCCCAAAATTAGGTCAAGGCACAGAGCCTTACTTCACATAGCCGGGTCGCACAAAGAAACTTAAAATCTCTTGCACTAATCCAACATTAACACTTACAACATATTGTGCACATAGCCAACAACACGCTTCTTACATTGCTTAGTTAATTATTTATGCATTTACAAAAAGTCCTAATCATGGGTAAACCCATGGTCTGACATCCCTTAACCCATTACATAAACCCTAGTAAACCCTTTGCTTGGTCCAAAAGCCCTAAAAAAAAGCAATATCCTGTGATCTCATCTCTGCCTGGGTGCTCCATCTTCGACTAGCTTTTCAAAGTCCCAAAAGTGGTCAAACATGAGCAATGTTTCCTCAAAAATTGGTCAAGGTCCAACAAGCCCCCAACACTCACCTGTGACTCGTCCCGAGTGACTCAAATCTGGGAAACACTGTTTCAAAGGCCTCGAGCTTGGCTTGAGTTGCATCAACTTTTTTCCTCGCCAAAGTCTCCTTCTCGACAAACTCCTAAATCACTTGATCTGTAAGAGGCCCTTCCAGGTGTTGTTCCATTGTCACAACCACTTGGTCTAACTACGAGCCTTGTCCTTCAATCTCTTCAAAAATCATGCAGGCTTCATCTTGCACCCGAGATCTACACTCTTTCCCTACACGACGCTCTTCCGATCTCACCAAAATTAGGTCAAGGCACAGAGCCTTACTTCACATAGCCGGGTCGCACAAAGAAACTTAAAATCTCTTGCACTAATCCAACATTAACACTTACAACATATTGTGCACATAGCCAACAACACGCTTCTTACATTGCTTAGTTAATTATTTATGCATTTACAAAAAGTCCTAATCATGGGTAAACCCATGGTCTGACATCCCTTAACCCATTACATAAACCCTAGTAAACCCTTTGCTTGGTCCAAAAGCCCTAAAAAAAAGCAATATCCTGTGATCTCATCTCTGCCTGGGTGCTCCATCTTCGACTAGCTTTTCAAAGTCCCAAAAGTGGTCAAACATGAGCAATGTTTCCTCAAAAATTGGTCAAGGTCCAACAAGCCCCCAACACTCACCTGTGACTCGTCCCGAGTGACTCAAATCTGGGAAACACTGTTTCAAAGGCCTCGAGCTTGGCTTGAGTTGCATCAACTTTTTTCCTCGCCAAAGTCTCCTTCTCGACAAACTCCTAAATCACTTGATCTGTAAGAGGCCCTTCCAGGTGTTGTTCCATTGTCACAACCACTTGGTCTAACTACGAGCCTTGTCCTTCAATCTCTTCAAAAATCATGCAGGCTTCATCTTGCACTGGCTATAGCCTCTGTGTAACTTCCATGACTTTTCTCTGGATGGAAGTGATCTTCTATTGGACTTTGAGATGTTCCTATGATCTTTTCATTTTCTCAACTCCAGTGAGCAGCTTCATCTATGCCTGGACGGTTAGTGCCTGCTACTTCACCTCCTGTAGTTGTGATTCCAATTTCCTCAGCTTTGGGTCTTCTGTAAGGCGCATATAGGTCTGCACACTATGATCACTCAATTTATTACACTCTGAGGTGAGATCCCTGAGTCTTTCTTCTGCGTTCTTGGCAGTCTCTTCCCTCTGATCACGCACTTCTTGAGAAGTGCTCGGCACTGCTTGAATATCTAGTTCTATAATTCTTTCTTGAATCTATTGAATGGCCTTAATGATCTTCCCCACTTCAGTCTTGACCGACTCTTCTTCTTCCTATGCCAAGCCTGGCATAGAGAGAATTTCTTTAGTGACTGCCTCTTTAACCACGTTCTACTCTATGAGTAGCTGGTATTTTTATTTCTGCATATTCGCATTGTCCTCCTTGTACATCACCCAAATTTCATCTTTCTCCTTCTGCACAACTCGAAGTTTCTCTAAGGCCTCCTCCTTTTCTTGCTTCAAGGATTTTGTAGCCTTCTCCTTTTCTTCTTGGACTCACTGAAGTCGAGCCTCTGTTGCATCTTCTAGCCTTCATAATTGGGCAGGCTCATCCCCCAATTCTACAATCTTCAACAAAGAGGGCGCAGTGGATACTGCGCAACTCGAATGGATGGCTTGTTGTATCTCCTTCATCTCCTTCTTGATTATGTCATACATCATCTCCTGATTTTCCATGTCTCTGCAAGATATCCTCTGAAGCATCCTCCATGGTTTTGATGATGAGATCGACATTGTCCACTATGAGAACATTCTTCGACTGGGGTTTATTGGCACAGGTATTCTTTCTTGCTAAGGGTTTCTTCGGAAAAACCTTCCTTTTCTTTGATGTTTCAACCTTGGTAGGGGGTTCCTTTGGTGGTGTAACTTCACCTTTGTCTTACTTTTCTTATTCTTCCCCTCCTTCTTCTTGGTTTAATTCATCTCCTCCTCCTCCTATGGGTGAGTCAGGACTACTTTCCTCTGAGGCGATGTCCTCCTCATCAGTTTCTATGTTTTGTACTTCCTCCTTTTTCTTCTTTTTCCTCATGCTAGTCTGTCCATCATGTTTGACACAGGTGACCAAAGGGATTTCGATGATGTCAGGGTCGGAGAGTTTTGCATCTTCCACCAGTAAAAGGAACTCTACTATCCATTCTTTAGTGATCTCCTCCATATCTTCGTCGGTTATCTTATAATAGGATTAGAGCTCCTCCTTACTCTCATCCATGTGTGCAGTGATATAGATAAATTGTCGATCTACATAGAACTTCGATAGTGTCCTGTACTGGTGCAATGTATTCGGTGTCATTCATGGAAATTCCTTAATAGCACACTTCAGCTGCTTGTAGTAGGCATGGAACACCATGTTCGACTGCCACTACTTCACCATATCATTTGTGTACCACAAGGTGGAGAACCTTGCAGCCAACATCTTAGATGGCTCAATATCTGGGAAGGTTTCTCCTTCCAACATTTTCTAGGAGAAAAATGCAATCAATACTAGTAGCCAGCTAAAATGAAACTCATATCCATGATTTTTCGCTTCGCGACAATCCTTCTCCAGCTCATTGATGAGGTAAATCCCCCAGTTCATTTGCATTCCTTCCATGCAATTTATTGTGAGGTCCACTACAAATCCTGTGACCTGCCTGGGATGGTTCTTTCTGACGATATTTCCATTTATAAGCTAAAAATGTAGGCACACTATTCCATCCTGGATAGAGGCTACCTTGTAGCCTCTCTTTCCCTTTTCTACATCGCCATAATCCTCCTTTATGCACCATGCCAGGGAGCACTCTGAAGTCTTCCCTGGGTAGAACTACTGAGGATTTGGTCCATGCATGCTCAGTCCTGTGATGAGGTGGAACAGTGTTGGATCCATAGTTATGCGCCTATCAAGCCATAGATATCCTCTGTGATAGCATGATAGGAGGAGTTTAACACAAGAGTTAACCTCCTGATGTCGACAAAGTGAGGGATGTTCATTACATTCAGGATCATGGAATGTACAAGATCCTTTATCCACGACTGGGAGACTATCTGAGGCATCTTCCCAGTAATCTTCATCAAATACCGATGCATTGTGAGCATCGCGTAGTTCTTTATATATTCGAGTTTAAATTCGTTGTTCTTCTCAGTTGGTATGTTTCCTAACTGGAGTCCAACTACATGTATCCCCTTCGGGATGTACACAGTGATCAACATATACTCAAATTCGTGTAGGATACTATCGCAGTTAACCGCACCAGCTGAAGGCGGTATGTACTCTGGTAAGACCGATGGGATCTACTTCATGTTAGCCAGATTGTCATGGTGTTTTCTTCTCTTCTCATTAGTATGACTAGAACGGTGTCCAGTCGAAGTGGATTCTGACAGTCCCCCCATTGAAGACTCATGTATTCCTACAGACATAACTCTCTCAGCAATGATTTCCATGAGAATCACTTCCAAGGACTTCTCTAACACATTATGTTCACCCGACATTCACACTTGTAACCAAATAGATCAGGTAGGTGAATAGACAGATGAGGTAATCAAATGGATGGTGAGGTCTAGAAATCATAGCGTGGTATACAATCGATTCTCAGTTAGCTTGAATAATCACGAGTGGAAAAAAGTGGTCCCGACGTAGCATCCGACGGGTTCAATAAGCAAGCGTCATAATGGATTCCTCCAATGGGAAGGAATGTGTCCATCAATGTGAATTAGTCTGTTATGGTACAGTCTCAACAGTCCATTTTCTTATAATTGTGTTTTCTCGTTGTTCTAGGGCGTTATTCTAATGGTCGGGGTACCTCCAATGGTCATACAGATTCATCATGGTCAAGTCCCATTCTACATGGTTATGTTATTCCGATGAGGTTCAGGGCCTGGAAGTCTGACTTCTACGAAGTCTTCACTAGAACTTCCTGTGGTTTTTCTAACTTGGCTTTCTTCTTACTGATATTTCTTGCCTTCTTTCCTATGATCGGAGTCTCTGGATTTCTCTTTCCATTCTTATTCTTATATTTTTTTAGCATAGTGATGTCGCACTGTTGACATTCTCTCAAAGGGTTCAAAGGTAATACCTCTTTGCTTACTAGATCATGTGTGGACATACTTTCTTCTTGCATGGATATGTCCTTCAAATCTGCTTGCGCTCTATCAACTTTGATAGCTACTTCTCTTTCATTATGTTTCTTTGACTCAACTTCTTGTTCTTCTATCAGTCGATATATTCCTCTAGCTATGAGATCCCTTAGTTCTTGCTTTTTCTTTTCTGTAGCTTCCTCCTTTGCTTTCCTTTTGATCTGATCCTTCTCCACCCAAGTCTTTCCTAACAAAAGTGGAAAAGGGGCATTGTTCTCAACAAATTTAATGACTTCAAATTCTTCTTCAGTCGATGTTTCATAAGAAATCATAGGTATATTAGTAACTCTTCCACATAGGTTTATCATCTTTCTTTTAAACAAGACTACCCTTCCCAATGAAGGTACCATAGCAGGCTTTCCCAAAATTTTCCAAGTGCTTTCTAGCATAATGTTCACATGTGTTTCCTCATCCAATACATAGTCTATGTCGAAGTCATCTATTCTTGTAACTATGCCTCATTTTTATTTTAATATCTTTGGTAAACTGATGTCTCTATGATCATCCATTACTTTTCTTAACTGTATTAACATAGTCCTTGATTCTTTTTATGTATGACTCTTTAACATATCCTTATTCTCTTGACCTTCTTTATAGTTTTCTTGTCTTATGTTCATCTTTTCAATTTTAGTAATTATCCTTGGGCAGTCCTCAACCTTATGACCAATAACTTTACAACAAAGACAAATAGGGCATGTACCAAGGCATTCCTTAGAAAGATGTCCTGATCTTCTACAATTATAACACAGTGTTAATCATCTCTTTCTTTTAAACGATCCCCAGCCTCTCCTGTACTGTGCACTAGGAGCATAGTGTTGGACCTGCAATCTGCAAAAATTCTTTCTAGGTTCCTACATCCATTTGTTAGTCCAAAAATTCTTTCTATGCATAGGAATAACATATCTTTCTCTATTTCTATCAAATTTATTCAGATCAACTCTTTCTTCTAACTGTGCCCTAGCTGTAGGACAAAATCTATCAAACATACCTAGATTCATAATTTCAAAATAAAAAAGTTCACTTATCTTACCTTTACCAAAGTACAAAGATTTAAGATCTTACTTATTTCCTTCAGATCAGGTTTCTTTCTTAGCACATAGCTTCGCAAGTTAAGAAGAATAATGCGCACTACTACAACAGATCTACACACATATCTTTCTCTTTTCTTTAGTTCCCAGCAATCACAGTTTCAGGTCTCGGCAATGGAACCATTTGTTGGCACAGGGGCAGACCCAGGGTTCAATGCTTCAACAATGCACCAACAAAACCCTAATTACCAGCCCTTTCAGAAACACCTGTGAAGTAGATGAAGTCTCACCTGAGGTAGAGGAAGGGGGGTTTCAAGACTTAGGTGTCTATAACTAGGTTGGGACACAAATATGTGATTACAACACTTAATAGAACACTTAAATGACAATATACATTAGTTCATGAATCCCATTCACATCGCAGATTAAACCCTTAATACAAATCAGTGGAGTAACAATAAATATCAAGAAACTTCATTCACTTAGCACATAGCATTATTTCATATCTGACGTTCAAATACCATTAAGCACTAAGAATCATTATCAGATGCATTCATCATACATTATAATAACAACACTAAGAAAATAAACACATAAACAACATCGCACAAAGCACATCAGGGCACAGGATGCACATGGTTCACCCTAGTGTGGGGCTACGTCCACCAAATTCTTCTTCTTATTTATTTGTCTTCAATATTCTTACATTTATCTACTCATGTGCACAAAGCCACAGATCCCAACTCTGCAGAGGACAGGAGATCTGCATTTGGCAGTGTTATGTTTTTTAGAGCCTTTGTGGGAGTGTGATTTACTATGTAATTTTCAGAGTTAATTTCTTTTTCCCAATACTTTAGACTTAATCCCCTAGATTGGATCATACAATTAGCTATTTATTTTAACGTGAGTTTCTCTCTCTCAACAAAACTATTTTGTTGTGGTATATATGTAACAGTGTGTTGCATTTGGATGCCCCAGGTAGTGCAATAAATTTTAAATTGATTGTTCACATATTCACCTCTATTATATGTTCTTAACCTTTGAAGTTGATTTCCATATTTATTTTCTACAAGGGCCTTGTAGGCCAAGAACTTGTCAAAAAAATCATTCTTAAGTTTTAAGAAGTAAACCAAAGTGTGTATAGAAAAGTCATAAATGAAATTTAAGAAATACTTGCACCCAAAAAAGGAACGAGAAGAAAGTGGACCACACAATTCATTGTGAAGAAGTTGCAAAGGGGTATAGGCATGCCAAGAGGCACGTTAGTCAAAACTATCATGATAATGTTTGTCGACAATGCAACTAACACAAACACCATCTCTACAAGAAACAAGAGGAAGACTAGACACCATATGTTGATTACATAGATGTTGCAATGAGATATAGTTTAGATGACCAAACCACCCATGCCAAAGTTTTCTCAATTCATCACTATGAGAAAAAACAATTGATGGAAAATATGATGACCCAAATTTGAAAAACTTGTACAACCTGGTAATATCATCAACAATTCTAGTCAATGTAAGAACATGCTTGGGATATTTTAGATCCTTGATTACAACTTGGTGAGGTGAAAACTCTACGGCTTTACCTTCACCTGAATCATTGATTTGATATACTGATAGAATGTTGCGGGAAATAATTGGAACACATAATACATCATTGAAATGACCATTATCTACCTCAACGGTTATAGACCCTACAAATCTAAGATATCTATCGTCACCAACAAATATTTTATTGGTGTTACTTTCATTAAGAGTATAAAATATGGCTTTATCCTTGGCCATATGATAAGATTATCTAGAATCAATAAGCCACTAATCAGAAGAATAAGTATAAGTTTCACTGAAGGAGAAACTGGAAGTAGAAATTCCATGTCCATGAGAAGAAGAGGAAGAAGTAGAATCAATATTGATGTTGTGATTCTTCATCGCTACTTCTAAAGCTGCCATCTTCTTAAAACATTTGGACTCCTCATGACCATATTTCCCACAAAAGTTGCAATGTCTATCAGTGTTCTTACTTTTAGATTTTTCTCCTTTGTCACCATTAGGAGTGGAAGTTGGTTGAGAGGGTTTGGGACCCTTGTTTTTCTTGTTATTGTGGCAAGGATGTTTCTTCTTGGGATTCTTGGATTTGTATTTCTAGTGGACTACTAAGGATTTGTTGTAGGTACATGTAGTGCTAATAAATCCAAGTTGCATAAGCTTATCTTTCTCTCAAATAAGATCATCACAAAAGCATAAGGGATTTTTATAATTAGTCCCTATAACTTCTCTAGTGGCATAAAAAGTAGATACAAAAACAAAATATGCACTAACAATTTTGACAAGAACAATATATGAATTGATCTTCTAGTAGATCTAGTTCTCATTCTATACACAAAAGTCTATGTTTTTTGAACTTAGACATGTAATATTCAAAGCAAGGAAAATCATTTGGACTTAAATTCATTAACTGATTTTTCAATTGGTGAGCTCGAAAATAGTGTGTTTACCAAACACAGCTTCAATATTTACCCAAGATTTATTAGGGGCATCAAGTCCTTGAAGGTGAAACCTTGCACGAGGAGATATGGACATTTCGATTAGTCCACGGGCTTCATCATTCCTATTAATCCATTTGGAATACTTTCCATCATCGGTGGGTTCTTTTTATTTTCCCAAGGTAATCTGATACAGTCCTTTACTTCTTAATAAATCCTCCATATGGGATTTCCATTGGAAGTAGTTGTATTTGGTAAGAAAAATAACACTAGAATAATCCATATTAAATATGCAAATAATATGGATTTCAATACTAAACTCGATGGTCTAGATGGAAATATCTCGAAAAAAGCAGGTTGTTTAAAAAGAATGGAACTAAAAATGGACTTCGAATGTGAAAGTTATGCCCTTTTGAAAAAATGCATAAATGGTAACCAAAGAGCCATGAGTAAAGTAGAAGTTGTTCCACATGGCTATACCCCTCCTAATATCCTCACTTTTACAAATAAATTTCTTATGAAGTGACCCACTTTTATAGAATAAGTGGGGATCACTTTTACAATGAAGTTAGTTTATAAATGAAAGTTGCATGCAAAATAAATAACTTAAAATATTAAAGCTACTTATAGTGATTCACTTTTACAATTTAAGTGAAATACACTTTAAAATTAATGCATGAACTTCTTTAAAAAAAAGTATAAAAAAAGAGACTTAAACTCAAGACTTCATACGTAATAATGAAACTTTTAACCAAGTGAGCTAGTGCAAAACATATTGTATTGTTTAGAAGGAGGATTGTTGTTGTTGGTGTTGAAGATGGTCTTGGAGAGAGTACTCATAAAAACCTATTTCACACAAGAAAAAAATATTTCTTCTTGATGGAAACGAGGGTTAGATTTCGGTTTGCTTACCCAGAAAATGCAAGTTTTCCCACTATTTCTGATTTACCGAGATCGTATAGAGCACACAGAAAAGAGCATACGTAGATAGGAAAACCCTTTCCAATATGTTTTCGATTTTACGATATCACACAGGGCGTAGGGAAAAGAGAATACACATATAGAAAAGAGTATCAACCCGGAAAGAAAAACAGAAAACTGAAATATTATCCCTGCAAAAAATTAAAAGGGTGTATTTAGGATTTATACCTCTGGATCTGACTGAAATATCTGTATCTTGGGAAAATGGAAACCTTTTCGAGTTCAACAAAATTTATTCCTGATCGAAACGAGTGCTCTAGAGTTAATGGAATAATTCTCTCATCCCAAAACTATATGGAAATGGAGGAAACCAAATATGAGGAAATATAGCTTCACGATCTTGATCTACAATGGGAACGGGTCTTCAAATGGCACACTCTGATACTATGTTCGAAAACACAGGCATTCCAATAGAGGATGAACACCTTCAGTAACTACTCACACAATTAGATCAAATATCAACAAACCGACATTTTAATGTGGTAAAACCCCTATGGGGAAACATCCATGACCCCGACCAATGTGGCCACTTGGAGCAATTTATGGATGCAAAAGAAAAATTTACTAAGAGATTTACAAGAGAGTTTATCACAATTTATCATTGGAAAATGACCCTCCATGCTCTTTAAATATAGATCATGGACCAATTGGTTTCTAAGCCATAGATCAATGCAACCACTAAGATTGAGGAGAATCAGATTAATCATATAACTCTATGTCGGGAACATATAGTGACTGTAGGATTACCTAACTACAAATGCATGCTAAAGAAACACACTAAGAAATACATTTTTTAACTAATGACACATTAGACCAAGTTGATCTTCACTAACTCCTAAGTGTCTAAATATCCTAACAATTCCCTTCATATTGATAAGTCATATTCACAACAAAATTTTCCAAGACACCTTCTTTATAGGCACTCCAGTCTCCACTCTCTACTGCTAGGAAATGAGCCTTCTCATAGCTCATTAGATAAAGAAGGATGGTATGAAGTTTCCAAGGCTAATGTCGACCATGGTGTTTGACTTATTCCTTGTTCCCAAGTATTTCAAAACTAACTCTTTCCCTGATGGTGTGCATCCCAGTCCTTCCAACCGGTCTGCAGTCAGCTCAAAGTCGGAGATTCACGTGCAATACCTACAAAACTACACAATGTTGGGTGCATCTCGTTCAAATAACTCTTCATTTCCCACATATACATCCAACTAAGAGTCTTGTCATGTGAGTTCCTCCATGCACTGCTTGGACCCAACACTTAGATTATTTTCCACCAAGGATGAGATATATGTCTATCATCCCACACCTTGTCTACAATTTTGTGGGAAGAAAGTTACTTCATGGTGCATTCCTTTTCCAATGACCTCCAAAAACCATTGTTGGTGTAAGATTCAACTTACCTCCAATTCCTTACTTTTGGTTCTTCAATATGAAAAATAGTTCAATCTTCTTCAAGACTAACTCTAGGGAAACCTCTAATCTTGTCAAGATTCTCTCCAGATGGTCTTCATTGTCTTTGGCACCCAAAGTTGCCTTGCCCAGAAACAATTCTTCACGATACTGTGTGATGACATAATATATGACTTTGGATTCACAAGATACCTCAAACAACTTCACAACTGATATTCTTGGCATCCCTTCCCAACTTCCTTTTAGTCATCATGGGCACACCATATGCCTTGGTTTCCATCTAAGAACATCAAAAAATTCTCATGGTGCACTAGAAAAAATCAAACTTTCCCCAAGACCACTATGCATTCTTCCAACAAAGAGATTGTCAAATGTAAACTACCAATCCATTCCCCAACTTTCAAATGTGTGAAATGAATTACTCATGTTGCTAGATTTGAAGCTAGTTGACCACCTTGAACGTGGCCAAGTTGCTCTCAAGTTTACAGTGAAGTGTTATATCAATCCATTCACTTACAAAGCTATGGGTTTCACTGGTTTCTATCAAATTTTCCACCTTCAACCCACTTATGGTTGCATTCACAAAAAAATACCATTCACATATTCATCTTGAAAACCGTGTTCATGACCTTTCACCACAAACTCACCAAGACCTGTTGTCAAGGCACCCAGAACCTCCAACATTTTCTTTGAAGGTTTCTACACTTGGGTTTCCACTCCCAAGGCTATTGGCTTCATCGTCATAATGGATTGCACTTGGAATCTTCCAAGTTGCCCATTTTTTTCTTCAAAGAATAATTACTTGTAAAAATGACTCTAGTAACAAAGAAATAAAACAATGGTCTTAACTTTGGACTTAGGAAATTTGGGTTGCTTCTTTATCACAATGTTGTAGTCATCTTTGGAATCCTCCTTTATGAGCAATCCCAACATACGAAACACCCAAGTCTCTGCTTGGTTTGTCAAAGCCTTCAATATTTTAACCTAAGATTCTACCCTGCACTAATGTGCTCGAACTTCACCACATGAGCATGGTAAAAGTGACTGATATATTGATCACATTGTTCCAATTTCAAGGCCATGACTTCCATATTGATCTTCCATGACTCTTCATCTATGCCTTCCATGTTTCGACCCAAAAATGATTTGATCTCCTAGGTACATTGAAAATTCCACCCAAGTCTCAAGACTTGGTTCACCTTGGTGTCTCAATCCTACAACCCACTTGAAATAACAAGAGCATTCACCATTTTGTGCAAAAAATTGTCATGGTGGATGTTGCAGCAAGGCACGAATTCTGTGTTTTTCAATCTTCAAGACACTCTGCAGTCACTTGCTAAAATCTTCCCAAATACTTCTACTTTGCCTCAAGTTCTCCTAGTGTAATGAATAATTCCTAAATGGATCTGATCAGAATCTGGACCAGGGGTCAAATTTTACCTCAAAAATCAAAGTTCTCGGAATTGCCTAAAAACAAATGGGTTTGTAGCCCTCGTCGTCACGAACCCAACGCAATTCGTTTCGTCTCAAACGGACGTCGGGAGCGAAAGTTATCGCGATCTGTTCGAATCGCCAAACAGGAAAAAAAGTGCTGACTGGGCAGTCCGTACGGCCACATGGCAGGGCCGTACCATCATGATGACAGGGCAGAGGTGACTTGGCAGTTTGCTGATGTGGTGAGTTTTTGATTGGATGACAGCTGGACGAGTTATTGGTTGACACGTGGCATCATTGGACGAATAGAAGGGTGCCACGTGGCCCAATCCCGGACTGCCACGTGGCACCCTGGGTTTGACTATTGGGTTCATTTGTTAAAAAATATTTGGAGGCCGCGGGGTTCGACCCCCGGACCTCCCCACTTAGCAATGACTTCACAATTTTGCACTAGCCAACTTGCCGCCTTTTATTTCTTGTTTACAATACGAGAAATATTTTATATGAATTAAGCTTTAAGTTATGGTCGGCGGGGGTAGGGCTGGGGCCTAGCCCCAGCCCTCGGTTTCGGCGTATCACCATACGACCACAGTATATACGAAAATTCCCGCGGGGGTATTGTGTTATATAACATGTTATATATGCCACGGTTATAAAAATTAACATGTAACCACTATCAAATGTATTGCGCGGCGGTTATTGAAACCCGGTTCTATGGATTTATGTGACCGTGTACTTTGCAAACAGCGCGGGAGTCAATTAAAACCCGGCTCTATTGTTGACACTTACCACATATCATTTGGCACGGGGTTCCAAACAGTTATTATATGTTATTACATGTTACATTGTATTACAATGTTTTGTATTACAATATATTTATATGTAATGTGCACGGGACCAAATATATTTCATGCGTGGGTTTGAAACCACGACCTGCACGTTTAATATGGCGCGTTTTGGAGCGGGAATCCGCCATTCTTGGTAATTTTGCTATTTTTAGCAAACTAACTCCAATTTTAGTGGAGTTTGTTGAGGAAAAGAGGGGAAATTGGTTTTTGGCATAACTGGAGCCATTCTAGACGAAATTTTGGTCGATTTTGGGTCTCTTCAACGTTCTGGAGCCATTGGAGCAGGTTTCAGAGCCATTGGAGGTCATTTGCAGGTGTTTTTGCTTCAGGGAAGCTCTTAGGGCCACCAGGGCCATTTCCAGTGCAGGAGCTGTTTGGAGGCTATACTCAGCCATTTTTGGTGATTCAAAAGCCATGTTCAGCTAATTTCGACCTTCTGAATCTGATGGCAGAGGTTTCAGAACCATTTGAGGCCATCTTCACATCAAAATTCTCCATTGAAGATTAAAGGGCCACCAGGGCCATTTTGGGGAAAGTACTGTTAAGGTACATTTTCACTGTTTAGTGATTTGGAAAAGGCATGTTCAGCTAAT